>APFE030007847.1:18326-37470 GCA_000404065.3 Pinus taeda | reverse complement strand
CGTCTGTGTGACAGACTGATGATATGGACACATCATCCTTTGATTTGGATGATCATCTATTCGGCAATGATGTACACTAGATGTTTTTATATTCCTGAATATATCGCAACCTAGATGGATGAAACTAGATATGGGGTCTTCAAACTCGGCCAATTTTCACTCGGAGTACAAGTCGATCCATGTGAAAAATGTTTTGGAGTCAAACATGGAAAGACATCGCCTGATTACCAGCCAATGATGTAAGCTGTTTACAGGCGCGAGAGGAATCACAATAATGACAATGACCCTCAAGGTACTACAGTACAATTTACGTGGTGTGAAAAAGGGACTTGGTGTCGAACACCATGCAAAATCTCTCGGTCGAAGGCCATTGATGTAAACTTGTCACCGAAAGTGAGAAACTTGTCATTGAGGCATGAAAGATTCAAAGTACTGAAAGAGTTGTTCTTAAGTCAACTTCTTGGATAATGAGCTGATGTCGACAAGAAGCGACCAGTCACAGGAGGACCTTAATGAATCCTAGATCAATGACATGGAACGAAGTAAATGATTTTGGAGGTGAAAACAAACTGACGATATGGGGTTCAAGATGACGGTCATGAAGGAATGAAGCATGAATGTATTGCAGTGGGTGAGACTCAGGTGAATTGTCTAAATGACTTCTCTTGAACATATCAGCGACACTGACGATGGATTGGTAGTGTTAACCCCATAGGTGGATGGTGTGATGGACCAATGGTGAAGACCAATGAACGGAACAACCCAACCCGACATGGATGCGGAAGGAAAGTGTCATGTTCAAGGGCGACTTGCTACCAATAAAGTTTCTTCTTGTTTTCTTCCCAATTTTCCCCAGTCATTGCTAACCAGTACCTCTTTATTTTTGTCAATCTTGAGGAGGATAACATATGCTTGTTCTATAATCTGCCCTTCGGGCGAACCTCTTGCTATATTTTAGCGATCCTAGCAACAGTGAAACTTGTTCTCGTCCTGTTGGATGAGTTTGTCACTATTAGTTTTAATGAGTTTAACGACAAAGATAACTCAGTCTCTTTCAATTTTAGAGAGTCTGAAAGAAACGGAAAGAAGACTTCGAAGATTCTTTTTCGTTGTATAATCCCTCAGGTCCAAAAAGATTAAAATCTAGAGGAGGGATAGCACTTCCGATGCCTTTTAACAAGCCAGACAGGCCAATCGCTCGGCAATCTTTTCGTATTTTATGAGTTAGGTGAAAAGAGCTTAAAGAAGACTCATTTTCGAGGAATGAGTGATAGTTTCGTGTAGCAGCTGATTCCAAGTAAGGTTTGAAATTTTCCAATCACGGCAGTGTTACAAGGATGGCTAGCAGAATCACTCTTCGCAGATGTTCCTCGAAGGGGTAAACAATCATATGGGGGTGAACGATCGGCTAAAAATAGAGTGGAGGTGATGGCGAGAACACAACCAAGGCTCAAAAGCTGGCGATAAGGCATTCATAATGGTTATTTACCCATTCATTTTTTAATGAGCTTAAACGCGGGGAGAAACACTTGCTCATGACTTATGTTTATTTTTTAACGAGCATGAACTATGTGCTAAAACTACTCGTGGAGAGTTTATTTTTTTAACGAGCTTGAACTCTGCGACAACATTTCTCGCCAGTCGTATGATAAAAATGTCTCATTCCAGATGCTATTTTGAAGTGGCTTACATCTCTAAAGCTTTGCCACAGATCCTTTCTTTATGCAAGCTAGGAAACGACTAGTCTTACAGGTTTAAAGGGTTAGAGGTCCTACAAATTTAAAAAATAAATAGCTACTCTTCACTTGCATACGGAAAGGTTTGCATGCCCCCAAGTATAGCGAAAAATTTCCAGGTTACCAAGAAAGTTCTTATAAGCGTAGAAAATAAAATTATTTCTTGGTGATGTTTATCGAAACAGACAAAGAGGAGCGTCATCGCACGACATAACCTTAATAAAGGTATCTTCTTCCAGTATGTTCCCATTTTCCTGTGAGGATGGGTTCGCCAGACAAGTCATATATCCTTCGCGGAAATCAACCCTATACTCAAGGTTTCCCTGCCGAAACAGACTGGGGTGCATGCCCCCTGGGTTTCAGTCACATCTTCCTGAATCACTCGCGCTCATCAAGTGGACGAACTGGAGACCGATGAGACATTTCTTGCATGAAAATACCATTCAGGGATAGCATTTGACTATTTGTGATGTGTGAACCGAGGAACGGAATTTGGTCTACGAGCTTGACCATTCTGTCTTCATGCAGAAAAAACGTTACTCTAAAGAGTGAGGAGACGATGGCTCCCATGCAATAAATATAGTCATGTCCAAGGAGTAGATTGTAATCTAAAGGTCCTTGAACTACCATAACGTTCATGTGAACAGTTTTTCTTCTCAAAATAATGGGCACATTTGGAAGGATCCCTAAAGATCGACTGGTTCCTTTGTCGAAGCCTATTAGATTTCTCATTTCAGGTAAAAGCGATGGCAAACCAAGCACTTTCCAAGCAGTTGAGGAAAGGATACTCATAGAAGCCCCTTCATCAATGATGGTACCAACCATGACCATTTTTTAAGCTTGTACAATAATTCTAAATGGTATGCTGGCTAGTAAACGGGTTCTGCCTAGTAGGTTCCAGTCGAAGGAAACCACTAGGTTGCTTGGTGGTGGGACCGAATAGACAGCCGGGTAGGACTCTGACAAACTTCCTTCCTACAGTAAAGGAACGGGAGGACTTCCCCCAAGCTCATCAGAGTCGGTGTTGATGAAACGAATTTGAACGGTGTCGGTATCCTTCTCTTCAGTGACGGTATCGTTCGAAGATGAACACTCTGAAGGCAATACAGGGTCAACTGCCGTATCAACCCTTTGACTTTCATCTGGTATGGATTCTGAAGGTTCATTTTCATTGATAAGTGTTTCGGCTGACCACAAGGATGGGCTATCCGGATTTTCAACTGGTGGAGGACTCGGCAAGAGTTTTTGATATCCAGGAGGAAGTCGTAACGGTGAAACCGGATGATTATCTAAAACTCTTTTAGCCTCTTCAAGGAAGGGACAATAGTGGATGGCATGATTGCCTTCACACAACTTACAAGGAAGTTTAGGATCCTTTTTTTGTCCATGTGCTTCACTTTCACTGGTTGATGGTGAAAATTCAACATGATCGCCAGAGGTTGATGCTACCGGATGGTGCAAACGAGGAGACCAGTCCCTTAAGATCTGAGGGATGCAGGGACAATCTTGGTGATAGTGGTCTCCATTGAAAATGACGCAAGGATATTTAGGTTTTGACTGTGCGGTGTGTGGATTTTTGCTACACGATACTTGGTTGTTCCCTTTCGATTTTGGTTCCTTTTTCTTCTTTTCCTTTTTCTCTTTCTTCTTGTTCTTCTTCTCAGTTACTTGACTTTTAGCTTTATCGGCTTTATCAAGTGAAGAGGAAGGAGGAGAAGGATAATTGGATGAAGTAGAAGGTTGGGAAGCAACTCTAGTGTCATCTAGTTGCTGGTTAGACTATTCAGGAATTGTGGGATTCTGAATGACAGAGGTAGAGAAGAGCCAGACCGGCAAACCAATTGTCAATCCTGGAAGTGACAAAGTGGCCATATGGGGTGGACCAACATCTCCCCAAGATAAGAAGGGATTAGGATTTCCTTCACGGGGAAATACTTGGTTGGTAGAATCCATTTTCTCAACCTGAAGATCAACGGGGGAATTTGTGACGTTATTCCAATTTAAAATAAATTTTTAGACGCTTGGACACAAGTTGTTTTTTCAATTTTAAAGAGTCAAGAAAAAACAAAAGATGACTTTATTCACCTTCAATTTTTATTGAGCTTGAAGTGACAAGTGCTCAGAGGACCTTTTCCTTTAAGGATTCTGAAAAGGAGCAAAATGGACTTCTTTGGAGATCTAGGCAGAGAGGATTACCAAACCAATCATAAAACTGTAGAATACTTTTTATGGTATGGCAGTCAGTCTTCCCAAATGCTGTGTTCGATGCATTACGATCGATAGGGTGGTAGACACGGCTTCCTAAGGATACAGGATGCAGCCTATAGTGGTCTCCCAATATATACGCGACAGCATGTGGGAGCACAAGTCTATACTGGCACTTATCGTCTCAGAGTGGAGGAATCACCCAACCGGCATTGAAGGCAACAGTTACCAGGCTTTACGACGCTGGAATACATCTCTAGCCTAGACCTCTAGATGTTGTGTTAAGTTCCAAAGCATTGCTAGATTCATTGATATTTATTTTAAGTTGATCTTGCTTAGCAGGTTGCCTTTCAGGTTCACCACGTGATGTATGTATAATTCGTAAATGCAGTCTAAGATGATAAACAAACGTTTTATCTTCTTTCAGTAATGAAAATACTAGCTACTAAGGGGAAGAAAGTCAAGCATCTTTTCTTCACAGAGCACAGAGCACACGCTAATATGCACAGTCCTAAATCAAGCCAACCATTCAAGATGAAAATGCACATGCATGTATTGGTTTTCAGCTCTCTTAATGTGTAAATGACACTAAGAAAACTATGTGCAAAATTGAATTACTTTTAAACCGATTGTACTCAACAAAATTCTTTTTCAAAACGAAGTGAAAACAAGAGAGACACTTTGCGATTTTGAAATGGAAATTGCTTTTAGAAACTTTAAAACTAGTAATTCAAGTCTTATGCAATAATAACCGTATAATCAACTATCTAAAACAATGGGATTTCTTTCTAAAACTGAAAACGACAGCTACGACACTTTCAAATCTAGTGACGATAGTTCGACTATGTTATTTTTTGCAAAAGAGAACTAAAACGACGCACAATACATAAAAAACGTTTATAGTTCATTGCACTAAGGAGGTGGAATAATGCTAGAGAAGGGGGTATTCACAGAAGTACACTGATTACAGATAGAAAAAACTCTTGAATAAGACTGAAAACAGTGAGAAAAATCCATAGTCGGAGGGCAAAATCAATCCTCCCTGACCATCACACATGTTACACAGTGAACTCAGTATGCAGTGCAGTTACTCCATTCGGGAAGTGCGATGCATACAGGCTGCCTTGAAGGCAGGGTGCGATAGTTACAGTGCGAGACTTTGAACAAGACTTCACTCACAGTTTGCAGTTTAGTTCAGGGGTTTAAGATGAATAAGTACAGATCAATGTATGTAAAAACACAAGGGTGATTTAAGAGGTTACTAAAGCCACTACTCAGGGCAATTAGATTGCTTTCAGATCTATTATTTATTCTATTAACAAAAACCTAGAGATTGATTGAAGCAGCATTGATCTACTTTGCATTGAATGACAAATGCAGTTCGAAGGCTAACTGGCTTGACTTCAGGCTCCATTTGTATGTTTATAAAAAAACAAGGATAGATAGGCTAACAAGTAATCTAGTCGCTCCCCAGTGAAGTCGCCATTTTGTTATACGGGAATAGTGTCCACACGGATGCTGCTATTCCCACTAAGATGGGTGGCTATCTTAGAAACAAACAATCAAAGTCTACTATTGATTCCTTTTATGAACATAGATGAGAGGAGAACCAAGATGGCCAACCTGAGTCTTGCGCTCGATTCCCTCTCCTTCTTGATAGAGTTTTGTTGCTCGCTCTTTGTCTACTCAGCTTCAAAAGGACCTGTAGAATCACAACAACATACTACTATGCAAGAAGCAAAGATCTAAAATCATAAATAATGCATGATCAGATGTACAGTAACCATATACAAGCATATATAAACAAGTACACCAGAATATGGAAGGAAACAAGAATAGCTTTATTCAAATAAAAAGTAGCAAGAGGATTACAACCATGAGCAGCTCTGACCCAGCATCATCCTCCAGCTAAGAAGCCCTTTTTTCACCTCAAGAAAAGCAAAATCACCCAACACTGTGAATGTACATCAGAATACCAACAACGCTTCTCTATAAGTTACAAAATTCCAGCTTCCGGATCTCTGTGATGAGGGATCCATATATAGATGATTACAGAGAGGTGAGTCATCTTTTGGGATCTTGATTAGTGTCTTCTATCTAATAGTTCTTTCTTCCACTTGGAGAATGAAGATCTCTTACTCATCCCTGGTCGAAAATGGAGTGGCAAGTGTCAGAGGGGAAGCTTCTGGAAGATTTCATGATATTCCACCTCGCATTTTGGTCCCTGCCATTTTTCTATTCCCGACCATCGCACCCTACAGAGGAACAAAATAGTATGCATCACACCTTGTACATTGGGAAGGTGATATGCATCGCACCCTATGCATGGAGCTTTCAGTATGGTCCAGTTTTAACCATTTATGAGCAGTTTTCAGTGGAGAACTTCTGGGAGATGATGTAATCAGTTGACCTTGTTCCTTTAGGCAGTGAAGCAACCCTTTTAGGGACTTAAGAGCCCTCAGTTTATGGACATTTGTGATTGGGGTTGAAGTTCCCAAAAATGTCTATAACACCATCTTTCCATCTAATTCCATTTCCAGTAATTGGAAAGGCTTGGATTATAACTTTCCAAATAACTGAACCATGTTTGGAGATTTGTTTGGTAATTTGATCCAATCTAATGTGATGGAGGGGTGCATATATTTTTGATACATTACTTGTGACTAGAGCTTGATTCCTTGAGTACGTTTCCAAACCCCTTTTTTAGCTAGGTCACTTCCCAACCAGTGCACATTTTTTGAATCCTCGTCCTCCTAGTAATTTTGGATATGCAATCATGTCTCAAGCTATCAAGAAAAATCGATGTTTGTCATAATTCGCAACCCACAAAAATCTAAAGGAGAGTTTTTTTATTTATGAATAATACATTTGTATATCAAAGAAATGGAAGCCAAATATATTGGAATGGCTTCAAGAACTAGATTTGAACAAAAAAATCTTCCTGCCCAAGAAAGCCATATGTTGCACTAGACCCTTATTCATTTTTCATTTTTGGCTAAGAGCCAGTTCCAATATGCTTTTGAGTAATTGTTTTGTTTAGAAATAATACCAAGTATTTAAATTAATGTCCCGGCCGATGAGGATGAGAAGAAATAATATCCTCAATGTTTGATGCTTCTTACTCTATTAAGCCATTCTCAACCAAAATAGATAATTTTGATTTATAATCGTTCATGTGGTTGTTGTGGAACTTTAAAGAAGGTACTTTAAAGAGTGAATATGAGAAATATTACCATCAGAGAAGATAAGGATATCATCCAAAATTAGGCAATGACAAATGGAATATTGTCGACTAATAGAGATACCTATGAGCTTGTGTCTATGAATGGAATTACAAAGGAGACATCTACATCCTTTTACAAAAGGGAGGAAGAGGAGAGGAGATAAATGATATCCTTATTTGAGCCCTCTTTCTAGATTAAATAAAGGGGAGGTAGTCCCATCCATCAACATATCTAGAGAGGTGGATCTGATACAACTAAGAACCCAAGAAACAAAATTGTGGCAAAATCCTAAATGAAGCAATAAGAGTATGAGATATAGCTAATTTACCCTTCAAAATATTTTGATAAATCCACCTTGTACATGACTACCCTTTGTCTCTTAGTATGAATATTATGAAGATCTTCTTGTGGAATAACAATAACTTCACAATTTGACTTCCCTCAAGGAACTCAAACTATCATGTGTGCAAATAAAATGGGCTTAAGAAAAATGGCTATAATTTTCACCATTATCTTATAGATGGCATTACAAAGGGAGATCATCATAAAGAGATAAAAGAATGACAAGTTTTCAACTTTAGGAAAGAGGGTTATGAATGTAGACTTGAATGAGGTCAATATTTTCCCCTCCAATCTAGATAAATTTACAACTCTAAGAAGATCCTCTCCAATGAAATCAAAACATGTTAGGAAACCAGCTCACCAAAAGATAGAAAATATAGATCAACGCTTTAGAATTCAGCCTCTTCGAGGGGGAAACCTCCTTCACATTACACAAATGAACAATTCTTAGATGATAAAAATGACTAAACCTCCCTTCTATATATAGGCATCTAAGGGGTCATAATATAATCAAGCCAACATAATAGTAATAGGGGCACAAAAATAACAATAGTGGGTTTCTATGGGGCATACTAATAACAATATGGGGACAATAGGGGAACAATAAGAACAATAAGGGATACAATGACAATAGTAATGGGAGAACCACTATTATTATAGGGGCCTAACATGCCCCTCTCCTTCAAAAAATCATTTTCCTCAACGCTTGAGTAGTTTTGGATGCTTTTGTATAAAATTATCATCCTCCAATGTGGAACCTTTAGTAGATAAGTTCTTCCACTTGATGAGATACTTCGAAATTAATCGATTTCGTAGCTGTCGATTTCTTGTTTCTATGACTGCTTCCAGTTCCAATATGATTTTTCCTTCCTCGTCAATTTCTAGCAATATTGTTTGAACTGGGAGCTTGTCACCTATAACCTTCTTTAAACATGAAACGTGGAAAACTGGGTGCACTCAGGAAGCTGCAAGAAGCTCCAATTTGTATGCCATAGTACTAATCTTTTGTAACACCTTGTCAGACCATAATACTTTGGTGATAATTTATTATCCTTCTTAGCTTTCTTGAGGGACATTTGTTTATATGGTATTAGCCGTAGGAATACCTAGTCACCTACAACAAAACTCTTTTCACTACGATGTTGATCTGCCTATTGTTTCATTCTATTCTGCGCCAACGTGAGGTTATCCTTTAGTAGTTGGAGAACTTGTTGTTGATGCTCGATGTGATGTTCCACTGCTTGAACCTTAGAAGTTTCTCTTAAATATGATGTGATGGATGGTGGATGATATCCATAAAGTGCCAGAAATGAGGTCATTTTTTCTAGAATATGGAAGGAAGTGTTATACCACCATTCAGCCAAAGGCAACCATTTGACACATTGTGTTTGTTTATTAGATACAAAGCAATGAAGATATCCTTCCAAACATTTGTTTACTATCTCAGTTTTCCCATCAGATTGGGGATGATAAGATGAGATATAAGCTAACTAAGTATCGAGACAAGAAAATAATTCTGTCCAAAAATTTCTAGTGAAGATGGGATCTCTGTTTCTTACAATAATCTTTGGGTTTCCATGTAGCTTTTGAATTGTTTCCATAAATGCAGTGGAAGCTGTATTGGATTTAGATGGATGTGATAATGCACAAAAGTGTGCATACTTGGTAATTCTGTCAACTACCACGATGATCACACTCTTTCCCTTGGACTTGGGTAAATTTGTGATAAAATCCATTGAAACATCCTCCCAACATTGGCTTGGAATGGATAAAGGTTGTAAAAACCTGGGGTCTTATTTGTTTCAACTTTATTTTGTTGGAAAACCAAACATTCCGCCACAAACTTTTGAATGTGCGATTTAAGGCCATCCCAAAAAAATTCCTTCTTAACCCTGTGGTAAGTTTTTAAAAATCCTAAGTGCCCTCCTAAGGGATAAGTGTGCAATTCCATAAGAATCTTTTGTTTGAGTTGGGAATTCTTGCATAGGTATAAGTGATATTTGTACCATAACGAATCATTTTTCCAACTAAATTTATCAGATGTACTAGGATATTGTTGTAACTTTTGAAGGAGTGACCACACTTCTTTGTCATTATTCCATTCTTCCCTTGCTTCATTTATCCAATCTAGTTGGATAATAGAAATGTCACACGACAATGCTTCCACATCCTCATCCTTTCTTGGGAGTGCATCAGCCACAACATTTTGCTTCCCTTTTTTGTAGATGGTTTCAAAGTCATAACCCAACTTCTTTGTGACCCATTTTTGTTTCTCTTCAGAGGATAATCTTTGTTCTAAAAAGTATTTAAGACTATCATGATCCGTTTTTTCCTTGAAGTGTCTTCCCATTAGGTAGGGTCACCATTTCTTAAGTTCATGTAGTATTGCCAACATTTCCTTCTCATAAATAGCTTTGTGTAAATACTTTCCCTTGGTTGGGAAACTTTAAAAAGCAATGGGTCTTTCATCTTGCATTAAAACAGCACCAATTCCATTTCCTGAAGCATCACATTTTGCAACAAAGGTTTTTGTGAAGCCTGGCATAACAAAGACTGGTGCTTGGCACATTTCATCTTTAATATTTTCGAAGGCCTTTGTTGCTTCTGGAGTACATGAAAATGCATCTTTCTTCAATAATGTTGTTAAAGGTGTTTTTATTCTCCCATAATTTTTAACAAAATTGCGATAATACCCTGTTAACCTGAGAAATCCTCGCAGATGCTTTATGGATGTGGGGATTTTCCATTCCTTAATGGCTTTAATTTTGCTAGGGTCTACCTTAACACCTTCATGAGGTACAATCTGAACCAGATATTCCACCTCTTGTACTCCAAAGAAACATTTGGGGCTTTTTTCATATAATTGTTTCTCCTCCAATAGTTTGATCACCCTATCAACATGTTCAACATGATCCTTCCAAGACTTGTTGTAGATTAGTATATCATCAAAAAATACTAACAAAAATTTTCTAAGGAAGCCTTTGAAAATGGAATTCATCAAGCCTTGAAACGTAGAAGGTGCATTGGTAAGGCCAAAAGGCATGAGAAAAAATCCATAATGACCCTCATGAGTTCTAAATGTTGTTTTTAGAATTTCTTCAGTCTTCATTCTATTTTGATGATATCCTGAATGAAGATCCAACTTGGTGAAGTAAATTGATCCATGCAATTCATCCAATAATTCATCAATGACAGGAATGGGAAATTTATCTTTAATAGTGAACTTGTTGAGCTCCCTATAATCTGGACACATGCACCATGATCCATATTTCTTGTGCACCAGGAGCAGAGAAATAACTTTGACTACATTGAATTATACCAGCCTCTAGCATGTCTCCAACCATATGTTCAATTTCACTCTTTTGGGCATAGGGATATCTATACGGCCTAATGTTTGGAGGAACACTTCCTGGCATCAAATGAATAGCATGATCATGATCACAAATAGGTGGGAGACCTTTCGGAGTCTCCAATACCTTGGAATGATTGTCCAAGACTTTTTGGAGATCTGGAGAAATAGATGATTTCAATGTGGGAACCTCTAGCAAGTGTAATTGTATAATTACACCTCATTGTTCCTTCTTTAGAAGCTTTGTCATACCATTAGAGCTTATTATCTTTCTCGGTTTCCCTGTAATACCCCTTAATTCAACTTCCTTTCCTTCCACACAAAATTTCATGAAAAGTTCTTGAAAATTAAAAGTTATTATACCCAAGGATTGTAGCCATTGGACTCCTAGTACAACATCAGCACCACCCATTGGAATGGAAAGCATTGGGCTATTAAATACATATTCTCCCATGGATAGCTTAATATTATGGCACTTTCCAGAGCAATTTATGGTTCCTCCACTTGCGACCATCACTTGACACACTGGTGCTAGATATAGGAAGCAATTCAATTCCTTTGCTATCTTACAATGAATAAAATTATGGGTACTTCCTGAATCAATCAACACTATTACCTTTTTCTTCATGATATGTCATTCTATCTTGATAGTTTGAGGAGTGGTAATTCCAACCAATGCATTACAAGATATGGTTGGATTCATTTATTCTTTAGCTAGGGTTTTTTCCTATAGTATATCCTCTTCTTTTGACATTTCTTGTTCCTTTTCTTCCTCTTATTCACAATCTATGTAGAATAATTTCTTCTCAACACACTTATGACCTTCAGTGTCTTTTCTATCCCAACAGTAACAAAGCCATTTTTCTCTTTTTTCCTCCAATTGTTGTGGTGTCAACCTTGTAGGTTGATGAAAGCTAGGGGAAAAAACACTTCCATATTTATAGTTGTGAGTGGTAGGCTTCCTGGTTGCCATAATTTTGCTTTCCATTTTGCTTGCTAACCTGAATTCCTTCTCCAATGAATCAAGTTCCCAAAAGCAAACCTCATGTTGGATATTATCCTTTAAAGTCCCTATGAACACATCAATCCTATGCTCCTCTGAAATATATTTTACCCTTATGTTGAATTTTTGGAAGTCCTCAATGTGCTCCATCATTGAACCCTTTTGTTTTAGATTTATCAGTTGGCTAAAAAAGGTGTTTCTTTTTGTATCCTCATAATGTGTTATCATTTCTTCCGTAAAAATTGCCCGAGCGACAATTTGTTTATGAGAGAAAAGCCATAAATACCATACAAACAGATTTGGCTCCAAATATAAAGTTGCAATATGTACCTTTTGTGTGTTTTGCACATTATGGAGATCGAAAAATTGCTCCATTTGTAGTATCCATGTTCCAAGATCCTTGCCATCAAAATTCCTCATATCAATTTTTGGAACATGGTGGGTCTTCAATCCAACATTAGAATCTATGAAATCATGATTAACATTTCTTTTGTTCTCATTAGGAGTTTCCTTTACTACCCTTTCACCATTAGTGACCATTTATTATAGAAACTTATTCAAAATTATCTTCAATTCTTACATCTTATTGTCCATGCCATTCATCTTAGCTTCCATGCCATCCATCTTAGCTTCCATCTTAACTTGCATTCCATTCATGTTAGCTTCTATTCCATTCATCTTGGCTTCATTTTTCTTTAGTGAAAATGAAATGTGTTGTACTTGGTCTTGTAATTTTGATATATCATGTTGCATTTCTTCCTCTTCTTCACTAGTCATGCTAGAGCTTTCAGGTTGCTTACTAGGTGTTTCCATTTTCTTTATTCGAGGAATTAATTAATGCTAATAATTCTTCACTATTACCTTTGAATTCATTTAAACTAATTTATCAAACCAATCCTATGCAAAATTTAAAAAACACTACACACCTTTTTTTCACTTTGTAATAGCTCGATATTGAATCTGTTGTATCTCTGTAATTGCAGATATCGAATATTTGAAATCACGTCCTGTGATATCCCTCTAAATCCTATTTCTAACCCCGCAACTTTGATCAATATTGGATTCTCCAAGGAAGAGTTATGCCAAATCTCCCACGGTGACTTGATTATAAACTAGTTCAGTAGAGAGAACTTGTACGATGTGCCACGTGTCACTGTTTCGACCTTAGTATCTAAAACTGATACATAGAAAACTACAATCTATCCTCTTTCTGAAACTTCTTACGAAATTTCAATCTGATGCTAAAAACAAAATTTATGGCGATTTTCACTAGGTCACCTTGTTTGGAATGTAATTCGGGAGTCTGCAAAAACCCTAACTTTCTCAGATCATATCTCTGCAAATATAGCGAGAAACGCTCTGAAATTTGGACCCAAAGTTCAGAACAATTTCAGTTAAAATTTGTTTTTTTTGTAGCTTCTGAAATGATACCAAATGTTAGGAAACCAACTCACCAAAAGATAGAAAAGATAGATCAACGCCTTAGAATTTAGCCTCTTCGAGGGGGCAACCTCCTTTACATTACAAAAGTGAACAATTCTTAGATGATACAAATGACTGAACCTCCCTTCTATATATAGGAGCCTAAGGGGTCATAATATAATCAAGCCGACATAACAGTAATAACATAAGGGAACAAAAATAACAATACTGGGTTTCTATGGGGCATAATAATAACAATATGGGGACAATAGGGGCACAATAATAACAATAAGGGATACAATGACAATAGTAATGGGGGAATCACTATTATTATAGAGTCCTAACAAAACATTCATGGTAAAATTCAATGGAGAGACCATCCAGTCCCAAACTTTTTCCATTTTAGAAGCTATGAATGAATATTTATAATTACTGTTTTGTGAATTCTTCCATTAGAGCATCATTCACTCCTGATCAATAAAGTTTGGAAAGAGGCTATAATTCTTAGGATCTTATCAATGGTTGGTTTGTGATCTTATGTAAAATCCCTTTTACGTAGTTGCATCACTCACATGTTATGTCTTTAAAAGATGTGGTTGAGGATCCATCAAATTTTTTGATAATCCAAATAGTATCGATTGATTTGGAAGTACTTAGTGGCATCAGCCCATGCTTGTAACCATATTCTAGAAGCATCCTTTTCCTTTTATCTATAATATTTTTATCATTAATTTAATTTCTTCAAAAAGTGAGGCAAGTTCATTATCACTATAAAAGAATTTCAATAACTCTTCAACTTTAGAAGTGGTTTTGTTTGCAGCTTCCTTCATCAGTTTTCCCCATGTGGAGATGGTTTTTTTAGCTATCCTTAGGTTTAGGTGAAATTTAATAGGGGTGAATCCCTCTTATTGGGATTGTAGGGGCTCTAAGCCTTCTTGATCTCTTCCAAAAGAGAAGGATATTCTAGCT
The DNA here is from genome assembly GCA_000404065.3 of Pinus taeda. Taxonomy (NCBI): domain Eukaryota; kingdom Viridiplantae; phylum Streptophyta; class Pinopsida; order Pinales; family Pinaceae; genus Pinus; species Pinus taeda. The sequence goes on along the minus strand of APFE030007847.1, from coordinate 23,220 downwards.
AGTTTAGATTTAAGTTGAACGGGCTAGGCGGTTTTTGAGAAGTAGGTTCCAATTCCAAAATTATAGGTTGATGGATTGAATACGCTCCAATTGAAACCCACTGTTGAATTCTGGGACCAATCTCCAGAAGATCATCTAAAATCAGGAAGCAATCTAATATTTTTTCTATTTAGGAATGACCATATATTTTGTTGTTCCAAGTAAGGCCCATATATTTTTAGCACAATAATGAGGAAATAATGATCATGAGATCATAACTCCAGGGCCAACTTAGATCAGCTTGACCAAGTAGATAAGTAATGTAAGTATGAATCTCTCCACCCAATGATTATTCCCTTGGATTTTCCAAAAGAATCAAGTTAGATGAAACTCTAGGAAGGAATGAGTTTACTTAATTCGTTTATAGGTTTTTATCCTTCCAACATTATCTCTGGGGGGAAGAATATATTTGGAGAATGAGCCTCAATGAGCCTTTTGATTGTCAAATTATTTGAAGGGTTGGCCAACCCCCTACAATTCAGAGAGATAATTTTCAGTTTATAATCCTCAATGGAGCATTTTCTCTAAGGGCCTCAATGATGGATTTTTGTTTTCCTAACAAAATTTCCAAGTTTTCTCTTTTTGTGCTAAAGATAGAAAGGATTTTCTTCCATGGAGAGAATCCTTTTCGATGTTGTTATCTAAGGAACCTAACCCACCCCCTGCAACAGGAATAAATTAATCAAGAGGATACAAAAGAAGTGGTCAATAGGAAAAGGATGAGATAAAAGGTTATAGCAAAGAGGCATTGTAAATGGGTTAGAGGAAAAGGCACACGTGTTAGATCACATAAAAAGGGAGTGGAAATGGAAGGAAGGGGAAAAGGATGGAAATGGGGGATTGAGGGGTAGAAACGGTGAGGAGGAGGGAAGGGAGAGGCTTGGAAGGGATTTCAAGGGGTCATCCAGGAATGGAAGAGGGGAGAGGGAGAAGCATAGATAAAGGAGATAAAGAAATGGGAAAAGAGGTATTGAATAGAGAAATATGAGGAACCATGTTCATACCTGCGGGGTTAGGGGCTCCAAAAAAATGGATACAAGAGTTGAGGTAGGAGGCGTAGGTGACAAATCCTTGAGATCTAAACCCTTATAAATAGTTGAGGGCTCCAAAACATTTTGTGAGTGATCTGCTACTTCAAAAGGGGATTTATCCTTTGATTATGTTACTTCCCCATATATTGAAGAATATTTCTCCCTAAACTAAGCTTTTCACACCCACTTTTCCTTAGGTTTATAGAGGGAACATTCCTTGGCAAGGTTCCCATAAGCATGTCACCAACCACATTTGAAGAGTATACCTTCAATTCCAATGCCTAATGATGGGAGTGTTGACTAGAATTAGTAGTTAAAGAATCTATAAGGCCCACTAATATATTTAAGCCAACAAGAATCTGATCCATCTCCTTATACCCATTTTTCTTAAAGGAAAGGTATACCTTGTAATAGAAACCCCAAATCTTCCCAACATTCTTAAACACTTACTTGAACTAGAAGATAAATGGAATTTTGGGAATATGCATATCAGAATAATTTCAATCTTTTGAGATTGGGCATCAAAGTCCAAAGATGATTTCTTGATGAAAAGAACTTGGGAAAGGCTAGTGCCAATTTTTCTACAGGATATTTTGTGTGTCTTCCTTAGAGTTCACTATCCACCCCATCCATCCTTTCACCAATAACAGACATTGAGGAGTGTATCCCAAAGTCTTGGAAAAAAAATTGCAGTCCAAGTACATAGAACCACCATAGACATGTTGGACACAGATTGTCATTGATGTCGATATGGAAATATTCAAGGAAGGAGACAGAGCCAAAGAAGAGGAGCAAACAACCATCGGAGCAACAGAGCAAGCAGAACAAAGCCACTAGGAGGAGCAAACCAAGCTAGAGGAAGCCACATTGGAGCAAGAGGAGCAAACGAAGGAGACATATATATATATATATATATATGCATGCATTTAAACACTATCGGGAGCAGACTTAACACTATCGGCGGGCAAGCTATGCATCCCCAACAATACACTATTAGAGGCCAAAACTCATGTATATATGTCGTTACACTATCGCATGTGGAAACCTGACTTGAAATATATGCAAGGGAGATTTGGGATCCTATCGGGTCCGGCACATCACATCAGCACTTTGGAAGTGGGCATTATAGTGTGTCAAGCGGCCCCTTTGTGATCGCCGATAGCGATTATCGCATTAGGAAATCGGAGTGGAGGTAATACAGTGTAAGGCCCTAACCATATGCGACTTGCGATCACCAATAGCGATATCGCATCAGACCTCCGCCAAGGGCAAATCCCGATTGTGATGAACGGTTGTGGACCCGACGAGAATATCGACTATTGTTTAATACCATATCACGTCTGCAGGAGGATTGGCCCATTGGCCATCGGCGATGTCATGAGGTCACTATATAAAGAACTCCGGGAAGCCACGATTTCTGACTACGATAATGTTGTGGAGGAGCGGACCCGATGTTGTTTAAATGTGGGTGTAATAATTCCTGAAGTCCGCCCCCTCAGTATTTTCGACTATTTCGCACATATTTCCTGTGTAATCAAGTTTTTTGGGCCGAAATGCCTGTGATAATTGTTCTGATGAATTAGAAGGTTGAGCGTCATTTACATGGGGTGTATCAAGGCGATGGAGATTGTGATTGGATCATAACATGTCTGTTAAACGAAACAGCCTTGGTGGATGCCTGTTATCATTGAAAAACGGGCCTGTGTTACAATTTTAACACACAGTGGCCATAAAGCCAAGAAGTTGAATGGAAATTCAGTACAGAGGAAGCCATAGCGACCAAGGAGGGAAGCTAAAAGATCAAGCTAGCGAGGTGGAAGCCAAAGAGCCAGCGAGTAAGTGGAAACAAATGGACAAAGGCATGAGAATGTATAAAACAGTTAAAATATAGAACTGTTGGAGCTGTTGGTGTAATGAGTGTTAGGATATTCCGACACATAAGAATAGTTAAGTATAACTTGGTCTAGTATAGAGTTAGGTAAAGTGTGTTTATTTACTATGTACATTTGTAACTTACAATCCGACGGTCACGATATCTAGTGATCCGACGGTTCATTCTCTCCTCGGTATTACCGACACTTGATCTATGGCTTAACACCCAATTGGCCCATGAATTCTATTTAAAGTGCATGGAGGGTCATTTGTAGCTTAACCGTTCATGAGAGAAGCTTATGTAAATTTTCATTCTTTTATTAATAAATTGCCTAAAATGGCGATGTTGGCTCAGGCCGTGGACTGTTTCCCTCTTTGAGGGTTTTAACCACGTCAAAATACTGGTGTATTGATCTGTGATCTGTTTGTGAGTCTTCTCCTTTGGTTTCTGTCTCAGGAACTTACCCTGTAAATTCCTACATGGTATCAGAGCTATTTGAGGGCCGCGTCCGTTGGTGATCCAAATCTGAAGCCGGTAGAACTACATCCGACTGCCATTTCATAGATCAATTGTTTCTAACTGCTTTCGGGCTGGGAGGACTTCTCTGTTGTGTTGGGAGCATCTTTTCCAGTGAGGAACCCCTTTCGTTTCACATGAAAAGGTTTCCGGTAGCCCTAGCTGCGTCATTTTTAAGATCTGGAGGTATACAGTGTTTATTTGCAGTTTACAGTTATTTTCTCCCTGTTTATTTCGGTTTCGGTTTATTTAGATTTTTTTATTACCGGATCTATACCTTTCTTTTCTGTGTATGCCCTTTGCCCTGCAACTCTGTGCGATCTGGGCAAATCAGAAACAGAAAGGAACGATTATTCTCATGCGTATGCTCTTTTCCGTTACGCCTTAGTGTGATCTCGGAAAATCAGAAATATTGAGGAAAATATTTAGTTTCTGGGTAAAGCTAACTTTAAGCCATAAGGCTTGTTTTTTTTGTATGTCCGTGTTGGGTTTTGTGTTTTTGTTTTGTAGGGAGGGAAAAAGAGCTTTCTTCAAGCAAGCACGCAATCCAAAGCTTCAGTGACCAAAAAAAAACAAAGCCCCCCCCCCTCTCTCTCTCTCTCAAACTTTTTGTTTAGCTCACTTGGTTCAAAGCTAATTTATGAGAGTAGAGGTCTTGGGTTCAATTATCCTTTTTGTTGAAAAACGGGCGTTTTTTTTTTCATTTCTGCACATTCCCACACTTCGTTGGCGCCCTCATCAACTTTTTTTTCAAAAATCCATAACTTCTTCATCCGGAAGCCATTTTTTTTGAACCAGCCTAACTTTTCGAGATCTTTCCATTGGAACACTTCGTTTCAGCATATATAGCTTTAGTTTCTTTTAAAATGGAAATTCCATGCCAAGTTATTCTTGACAGCACCAACTACTTCCAATGGTGGTCCTACATTGTGGATTTACTTAGAAGTAAAGGTATTTACAGAATAGCTTCAGGCCAAGAAACCAAATCGAAAGATGAAGATAAGGCAGCTAAATTGGAAAATAGACAAGATCAAGCACGTGGGTTGATAGGGATGTCTATCTCTCCCGATCTTAGATTCCATATTGCAAAACTTGATACTCCTGATAAAGCAATGGAGTAGCTTACTAAAGTTTTTGGAATAAAAAATGAACTTAGAGCCCATCAACTTGAAAATGAGTTGCTTACATTCGACCCCAATAATTTTTCTTCCATTGAATATTTTTTGTCCAAGTTCAAGACCCTTAGACTTCTCTTGGAAGGTGTTAATGTTAAGAAAGAATATGGTGTCCTTTGGTGTTCTTTCTGAGGAACTTACCCAGACCGAGATGCTTGACAACCACATGAAGAAAGTGCCATTCCTAAAGATGAATTTGAAGAGTGCTCCAAATGGATGTTATGCTTCTTCATTGCTGCTTCCAAGGCTTCCATCTTCTT
>APFE030007845.1:28871-88453 GCA_000404065.3 Pinus taeda | reverse complement strand
TAATATATTGCATTTATCATAGTAGCTATGATGATAAAAAATTGTTCATGTAATAGATTTTACTTTGTTAGTGGGTGAAATGATGGTAACACACAAAGGATTTAGAATGAAATATAATATAATATAATATGTATTACCATTGATATTATTCACATATTTAAGGTGGACTCCTTAATTTCATAAGCATATTCTTATATTTTTATTTATTATCCCACAACTTTATGCTCAAAATACCGGGGCGACACAAATCAAATATTCTCGGCTATTACCCTACCATTGCGTGCACTATGCTACCTTGCCTTCTTTCTCACTACCTTGAATCCCACACCTACATTGTAGAATAAAGAACTTAGTTAGAATTTGTGTAGCCACATAAGAGCTAACTTAGTTATAATTCCCACACAAGAGCTCACTTACACTCTAACCACCTTAACTTAGTTATAATTCGCGGATAACAGCTCAATTAGTCTCTCACAACCTTGCTTTTCTCAATGACATTAGGGAACACAAACTATTTTATTTTAGAATTTTATATCCTTTCATGCTTTATATTTCATGTTGTTTGAGTGTTGTGTTTACAATACTTAAAGGGTAATTAGATTTTATGATTTAGGAAAGGATGATATTTTATGATTAGGAATATGTAAATATTTAGATTTATAGTAACACACTTTTTAACTGTTTAATGGTGAGTGTTTATAAATACCTATTTTACTTGGTAGTTGTATATCACTAGTAAAAATACATTTCAAAGTCTTAGGCTATGTACTAAGAAAATAGTATGTAAACAATTAATTTAGATGTAGAATAATGTTGAAACTAATTGGAAGACATAGAAAATACTTAATTTGAGCTACATAAATTTTATTTCAAAAAATTTAAATGTAAACTAATTAAATTTTTAGATCTATATTTCTTATTTTTATCATCAATAAAATTTATTATTTACAATATAGTATAGGGGATATCATGGTACTGAAAACCTTAATTTTATTGATTTCTATTTTTTTAATTTGAATTATAAATTTATAAGGTAAGAAACCATACATCAAAAAGGCACCAAAATAATAAAAAAGAATAGAAAACATTTTTTTCACTCCCAATTAAATAAAAATAACGCTTATGCGTACCTAGGCAGAATGAAATAAAGAAAAACCACCAGAAATTAGAAGGAAACAACCATCAAAGCATTTCTAAAGGCAACAATGAGTGGATTTAGAGTGCTCTGAAAAATGGATTTAGTATTACTGAAAACTTTGGGCCACCAAAATTTTGGAGTTTGACATAAAAACTCTTGACCACCAAAATTTAGGAATTTGACATAAAAAATTCTAGGCCACCTAAATTTTAAAGCTTTTTAATTGTGTTTTTGATAATGTAAATGGATTTAGTATCATTAAAAGCCATAGGCCACCAAAATTTCAGAGCTTAATTCTGATCTTGTGAAGAATGCCTTGGGGGGCAGGAAGGATGGAAAGCAGGTAATGGGGAATGGCTTGCAAGATGGCCTTGGTAAGGACTAGCCTGCCAGCAAAGTTTAGGGCTCTGTGAGTCCAGTGTCTGCATTTATTTTCCAGCTTGGCTAGGGTGCTTTCCCAGTGGTGCTTTTGCCAGGGCTTAGAGGTTAGAGGGGCGCCCAGGTATTTAGAGGGCAGAGTACTCCTTTTAAATCCCAAAATGCTTGTGAGATGATTCTGAATTGCTAGGTGCGTATTGAAGAAAAAAATCTTTGATTTAGCGTGATTGATTTCCATACCTAAAGCTTTGCTGAATAGAGTTAGGATGGATTTATAGGCAAGCGCTTATTTCACCGTGGGGGTGCCATGCAGCAGGGTATCATCCACGAGCTGCTGATGAGTAGTGGCTAGACTAGAATGAAGAGGACGGAGACCTCTGATACTGCCTTCTTCTTTAGCTTTGTGGATGAGACGACTTAGGCCTTCCATGAGGATCACAAAGAGGAAGGGGCAGAGAGGGTCTCCCTGCCTGATGCCCCTGGAGGGTGTGAAGGATTTTGAAGGAGAACCGTTGATGAGAATGGAGAAGGAGGAGGACTTGATTAGAGTGAGAATCCACTTGTTCCATTTTTTATCAAAGCCGAACGCTGTAAGAACAGCTTCCAGGTAGTTCCAATTTACCTTATCAAAAGCCTTGGAGAGATCGAGCTGCATGAGCATCCCAGCTTTTTTCCTGGACTGAAGAGTGTGCACCATTTCTTGTGCTAGGAGGATATTGTCTAGGATTTGTCAACCCTCTACATAACCAGACTGCTCTTCTGAGATGAGATTAGGTAGGATGGGCTTGAGTCTGTTAGCGATGACCTTGGAGATGATCTTGTAAATCACATTGCAAAGTGCAATAGGTCTGAACTTCTCAGTGGTGTGGGCGTTCTCTTCCTTTGGGATTAAAGCCAAGAAGGTGGAGTTGATGGATTTGAGAATAGTGCCAAAGTGTCTGGAATCCTCAACCACTTCCCAAATTTCTGATTTGATGGTTTGCCAGCAAGCTTTGAAGAAATTGATGGTGAAGCCGTCTGGGCCAGGGGCTTTATCATTAGGCATGCTTTTTACTGCATCCTCCACTTCCTCCATTGATATTTCTTTGAGGAGGGCAAGATTTTGGTCCTTTGTTACCACTTTGGGGATGGATTGCGTTAAAGTGTTGATAGCATCAGCTCTGTCTATAGGCGATTCCTGAGCAATGTGCTTAAAATTTTCTGTTAGGAGCGAGGAAATTTCCCTATGGTTGTGAAGAGTGTCGCCCGAATCATTTTTGAGATTGAGAATTTTGTTGGCGTTTCTATAGTCGAGGGTGGACCTGTGGAAGAATTTCGAGTTTTGTTCACCCTCTTTGAGCCATTGCACTCTGGATTTTTGTTTCCAGAGTGTTTCTTCTTGAAGGCTTCTATGATGCCATTGAGTCATTAGTTCTTTTTCCATCTCCTTTGATTCCTCAGTAATGTTGCCAGAGGTCCAGCTTTTATGTATTATCTCTAGCTTGCCCTCTAGGATGGATTTTTCCTTGAAAATGTTGCCACATTCCGTGATATTCCAGTGCTTGATTTTGCTTTTGATATGCTTGAGCTTGCTTTGGAGTTTAAACATTTTGGTGCCTTGAACATTCAATGGTTCACACCACCAATTCTCTAGTAGTTGAACAAAATTGGGGTGCTGTAACCAGAATTTCTCAAAACGGAATTGCTTATTTCTCGGGGTGCCCAGGAAGGTAGCCTCTAGAGAGATGGGCCAGTGATCCGAGCCCCCACTAGGGAGGATATCAGAGCTGACAGTGATGCCCTCTAGCACAATGCTCTCTGAAATGAGGAACCTATCCAGGCGGGAGGTGATCAGGTTCTCTCCTCCCCTTCTGTTATTCCAAGTGAAGGAGTAAGAGGAGGGTTGCACATCCACTAGCTTTGCAGTTTCAATAAATTCAGCAAAGGCCCCTGCGTCCCTGTTGAGTTTTCTTAACCCTCCCTTCATCTCGAGGGTGGTGATCATGTTGAAGTCTCCACCCATGATGATTTTAGAGGCCTGATATCTAGATTGCAGACTTCTGAGAGTGTTGAGGAAATGGAACTTTTCTTCTAATCTTTGAGGGCCATATACATTAACACAGAGATAAGTTTCAGAGTTACCTGTGATCTGAATCTTAGTGGCTATGTAGGCATGAGTGGCTTCTGAGGCGAGCACGCTGATAGCTCTTGTGTTCCAAAAGGTGGTGATGCCTCCTTCCCAACCTGTGCTGGCTACTTCAATGAAGTCGAGAGGCTTACCTAATTTTTGACTGATGATTTTTATGAGAGAGGACGGGCATTTTGTTTCTTGAATAAACATCATGTCCGACTTTTATGATTTGAACTTCCTGATGAGAAGTCTTTGTTTTGCTTGGCTATTGAGCCCTCTTGCATTCCATGAAATTACTTTCATTGGTAACTAGATTTAAAGATGATAGGACGAGAAGGCTTCTAGGGCCTTCATTTTACCTGAGTTCAGCATTAGGATCCCCAATTCATGAAGAACCTCTCCAGTCGTCCTCCTTCCCCTTTTCCTTCTTGGTTTAAAGCCAGCTGGGCTGAGGGAGATGATATTGGAGTGGTTTCCTCATCCTGTTGTTATTCCCAGTTTCCTGTTTTGCCTAGCTAGTTCAGCCTTTGTCTTGCAATAAAGAGTTCGCTTATCTGTTTTAGTTCTTCCTTTGGAACATTTTCAATGCCTTTAGCCTTCCAGTTCTCCTCCAGAGCTGGTAAGTTGACTCCTGCCTTTTTTAGAGTTCATTTAGTTCTTGTTCATCGTTGCCCCCATCACTATAGAACATCTTCGTATCTTCATCTTGTGTGCTTTCTTGTTCTAGTCTATTATCTTTGGGACTGTGTGGGCCTTCACCCTGTTTCTTGCTATTTTTTTCTTGCTGGTTCTTTTTTTCCTCCGAGTTCCTTTCTTCTGCCCGGATCTCTTCTGTTTCTATGTCCGTTTCCAGAACCCGGAAGGGGTTGAGGAACGCGCTTGGGATGGCCCCTGTTCTATTAGGCCTTCTTCGATTGGCTCTTTGCCTGATTTTCAGTTTTGTGAATGCCTCTTTATTCTGCGGCTCAGCCTGGGGTTTGCCTGCCTCTTCCGTTATATTAAGGGGGCAATCTCTTACTAGATGCCCGTGTTTGTGACATTTCCTGCAGCGAAATGGAATTTGTTCGTAGTCAATGGCCTGAAAATAGTCTTCGTCCTGAAACTCCAGCCAAATACCTTCATGCAGGGCTCCAGATACGTCCAGTTCCACACATATTCTGGCACAGGAAGTGTATCTGCATTGGATAGTTGCTTCAGAAGCTTTGACAAAGGTGCCTAGCTTATCTCCTATTTGCTTGAGAGTATTTAAACCCCAATAATCTATGGGGAGGGAGAAGAGACGGATCCAAAAAGGAACCTAAGTGAAGGTTTCGTTTTCAGGGACAAAGTTGGGCTTCCAAGGTCTCATGTAGAGACCTGCTGAAGAAAAAAAATATGGGCTGCCTTCGAATACCCTGTCTTTATCTTCTAGGTTTGTAAAGACTACTATAAAAAAACCCTTAGCTCCTAGGTGTAAGTTAATGTCACCTTTGGGTTTCCAGTGCTGTTTGATCCATTGGCAGAGGGCTCGCTCCGTGGGCCACAGCCCCATTAATTTGCATATGACCGCATGCTCCGACATGTGCTCCCTGTGAGCTTGGATCTCAGGGTCTGTACAGATCACTCTGAGGGCTTCTTTCTTTTTAGGCTTGCAGGCTCCCTGAGGGGCATTGCTGGTGCCTGAGGTGATGGGTGGTTCCCCCTCTTTTCCTTCTCGTGTCTTCCCTTGCCCCTCTTTCTCGTTTCCATTAGTGGTTTGGGTCTGCTTTGGGCCCTCATCTTGAGAATTCGCAGTAGCCCCGAGGGGGCTGTTTTCTGTTTCCTTATCCTTTTGCTTGGAACCCCCTCCATGTTCCGCTGTCATTTTCTGCACCTTGTCTTTTCTGTAGCTTCCTGGGTTTCTGCTATCTCCATAACCTGAGATTTTTAACCCTTCATTTTTTGTCTGCTTGTGCATAACAATATTATTGAACGATGGGGTCCCTGTGGACCCCCGACGAGCATTTGTCGGGCCAGTCCTCTTCCCCTGCAACGGAGATCAGCTAGTTTGGTGAACTGCGGTGCCAGAGCAGGCTCTGGAATGGCAGAGAAGGTCGTTAAACCCTAGAACAGATGCTGCAACCGAAAATCGCCAGAGCTCTCGCGTTCAGTCTTAATAGCTACTTATCAAAATATTTACTATTATAATCATGTTATTTACTATTTTAATCATATTATTTACTATTATTTTGTATTATTGAATTGTTTGAAAATAGAAAAATAAATAAACACAAAATTTCATGGAAACATTCTTTAAAATTTTATGAAAAGATTCTTTCAAATCTTTCAAATCACTCTATACCTTTTTTGTAATATATTTATAGACTTTTATAAATCAGATTTACAAAATTAAAGGGTTTATAATATTAATGCTACGGTTTTTAATACTAATATCAAAGTTTATATTATCAACACTTAATATATTAATCCTGGTATTTAATATTCATGTTCGGGATTGCCATGAATATAATATATTATTATATATATATAATAATTATATATATAATATATATATATATATCCTTCGGTTTATAAATATTAAATACCTTATGTTCCCAATATTAATCTCTTGAATATTATATTAGACACATGGTTTTATTAATCTCTTAGATTTTTATAATAATCATTAGATTATGATATTATACCTTTGGATTTAATATTATTTCATGGGTTTATAATGCATTAGGTATATGTTGAATCAATAATATTTATCATATATTAATATAATTGTATTATAATAAATTGTAATTATAATTATTATATATCTTTGTAATATATCCGTATTTTTATTATATTATGATATATATTAATTAATAATAATTTTAAATTTATATCATTAATATGTATCATTTCAACCAAATTTATTAATATAATTGCTATAATATATTGCATTTATCATAGTAGCTATGATGATAAAAAATTGTTCACGTAATAGATTTTACTTTGTTAGTTGGTGACATGATGGTAACACACAAAGGATTTAGAATGAAATATAATATAATATAATATGTATTAACATTGATATTATTCACATATTTAAGGTGGAATCCTTAATTTCATAAGCATATTCTTATATTTTTCTTTATTATCCCATAACTTTATGCTCAAAATATGGGGGTGACAGAAATCAAATATTCTTGGCTATTACCCTACCATTGCGTGAACTATGCTACCTTGCCTTCTTTCTCACTACCGTGAATCCCACACCTACATTGGAGAATAAAGAACTTAGTTAGAATTTGTGTAGTCACATAAGAGCTAACTTAGTTATAATTCCCAGACAAGAGCTCACTTACACTCTAACCACCTTAACTTAGTTATAATTCTCAGATAACAGCTCAATTAGTCTCTCACAACCTTACTTTTCTCAATGACATTAGGGAACACGAACTATTTTATTTTAGAATTTTATATCCTTTCATGCTTTATATTTCATGTTGTTTGAGTGTTGTGTGTACAATACTTAAAGGGTAATTAGATTTTATGATTTAAGAAAGGATGATATTTTATGATTAGGAATATGTAAATATTTAGATTTATAATAACACTCTTTTTAATTGTTTAATGGTAAGTGTTTATAAATACCTATTTTACTTGGTAGTTGTATATGAGTAGTAAAAATACATTTCAAAGTCTTAGGTTATGTACTAAGAAAATAGTATGTAAACAATTTAATTTAGATGTAGAATAATGTTGAAACTAATTGGAAGACATAGAAAATACTTAATTTGAGCTACATAAATTTTATTTCAAAAAATTTAAATGTAAAGTAATTAAATTTTTAGATCTATCTTTCTTATTTTTATCATCAATAAAATTTATTATTTACAATATACTATAGGGGATATCATGGTACTCAAACCTTAATTTTATTGATTTCTATTTTTTAAATTTGAATTATAAATTTATAAGGTAAAAAACTATACATCATAAAGGCACCAAAATAATAAAAAAGAATAGAAAACAGTTTTTTCACTCCCAATTAAATAAAAATAACGCTTATGCGTACCTAGGCAGAATGAAATAAAGAAAAACCAGCGGAAATTAGAAGGAAACAACCATCAAAGCATTTCTAAAGGCAACAATGAGTGGATTTAGAGTGCTCTAATTGTTTTTATGTGAAAAATGGATTTAGTATTACTGAAAACTTTGGGCCACCAAAATTTTGGAGTTTGACATAAAAACTCGACCACCAAAATTTAGGGATTTGACATAGAAAATTCTAAGCCAACTAAATTTTAATGCTTTTTAATTGTGTTTTTGATAATGTAAATGGATTTAGTATCATTAAAAGCCATGGGCCACCAAAATTTCAGAGCTTGATTTCAAAAACTATGGGCACCCAAAATTTTAAAGTTTGACAACTATAATCTATATTTACAAAAAATATTTGTCTAATTTTACGAAAATCATATGGAAATTTTCATAATTAACTTTGTGGTAAAATTGGAAACCTAATTAGACTAAACGAAACCAAACCAAATGAACACAACCCAGTGGAATAACATAATCGATGCGGATCTGTGGTTTTTTACCCTACTGTACTCGAATATTTACCCAGCCATTTTGATTTTTCTATTCTACCATCTGGTCTTTTGCTCTGTTGTCAAATAGGTGAGAATATACGTTCAGGGACCCGCAGAGATCACCTTCCCGGGACCCTGCAACGAACGAAAGTAAAATTTACACACGAGATATAAGTATGCACCCCACGCTCTAGTATCTTCACCACTCGTTTTTTGCTTCTAATTTTAGCCATCCTGCAAACACATGGTTTCGCATTTCCAGAACATATAAACGATGAGGCACTGTGCATTTCTTATTTTCTTCGTGGGCGTTTGGGAACAAAGAAATGATGAGCAACTTCATACGCTTGGGGGTTGGAATTTTAGGTCTCTCACCGCCATCTAATAATCACTCCCCTCTATAATCATAGATATGAATTTCTGTTTTTATAGATCACATCAAACCTTTCCTTTTTGCATTTGCGATAGTCGTGTTCGTCGTGTATGAAGTAAAATGTTAATCATGTCCACTGATTTATTTGATTTGACATGACATTACAGGAAGTGCTTTTGCTTTGCTCATGTATAGTGCACCAATGTGAGTATAGTTTGCAAATATTACTGGACTAAAATTCAACTCGTAATAAAGCACCATATTGGGTATAAGATTGATTGGTTTTAATTATATTGGTGAACAGTACTACATTCAGGAGGGTGATAGAAAAGAGAACTACGGAAAGCTTTTCTGGGTTACCGTATACAATAGCACTCTTCAATTGTCTTCTGTACACGTTCTATGGGTCACCTCTGATCAGCAATGGGTGGGACAACATTGTAGTTATGGTTGTCAATGGCATTGGCCTCCTTATCGAGTGCTGCTTTGTTTGCATCTATCTTATATTTGCTCCACCTAAACCCAAGGTAATATTGGAATTTCAGTATAATACCTCTAATATCACTAGTAACTGAAGGGACGATTGGGTAAAACTAATGCAATCCGGAGGGACTGCACTTACTGTCTCGCTCTATAATTGTTGCAGAAGAAAATGGCCGGGATGGTCGCCTGTGCGTTGTTGGTGTTTGGGGCTATTGCGATAGCATCATTTTGTGCTGTAAGTGGCCACAAGCATAAGAAGGTGCTTGTAGGAACTGCAGGAATGGTAGCGACTGTTATTCTCTACGCTTCGCCGTTATCCGTAATTGTAAGCTTTACATTGCTCTGTTCAATTTTCATAATTATGGCGCACTATACCAGCGGTTTATTATTGCTACTGATAGTGCCTATTGTAAATGTCTTTTTGTTGTGCCTATTACTATTCAGAGAATAGTAATCCAAACGAAGAGCGTGGAATTCATGCCGAGCTTCTATTTCTCGTTTTTCGCTTTCCTCGGAAGTGTGCTGTGGATGGTGTATGGCGCTCTCAGCAGAGATATTGTCATCATGGTAATGTAATGAAATTCATGTGATCAGTTTATATGACCCAACAATATTGCACTTACGAACCGTTAATCTGAAGTTACCGCTAAGTGATTTATTGCTTTGTGTGTACTTCATATTTTTTTGCAGGCACCAAATTTTGTTGGAGTGCCACTGGGGTTGGTTCAGATGGTTTTATACTGGTTTTATCGCAACAAAAAGAGCCTACGTGTTGAAGATGCAAAACTAGTGGATGGAGGTCTGCCGTTGGAACCGACGGAGGAGAAAAGTAAGGAAAAGAGTGCAGAGGACAAAGGAAAATGCCAATCCGATGAACATGACATCGAAATGCAGTTGAAAGTATGAGTATCGAATTGTTTCAACTCGCATGTTTATCCGTGATTACTGTTTATACCAGCAAAATATAACAAATGATCGATTATTTATATCGCAGTACTTTGTAATGTGAAGAAATTTCGGTATGAGCGGGCCGGAGATGTTTCCAAAAACCAATTTTAAATTTGTCAAAATGCTAGTCACGCAATTTGTTAATTTATCATTTCCCATGCGCTTGGTTTCTCTCCTTTAATTTCGATGTATAATGGCAAGGTAAATGAATGGAGGTTCATTAGTTCCCATAACTTTATTAAAGTAACTCCAAAATACGATTTATTAAAACACCTTTGGTCAAAATCTAATTAACAAATAATTTAATTTTCATATTTAAAAGAAAACCAAATGTTACCATGGTTACAATTATAAGTATTGATAAGGAAACCCTTACATGTGACTATTATAATTAATAGATTTTGAAAAGGAAAGAGTGATTTATGACAATCATAATCACTAATGTTATTGATTGGCATAATCATTAATGTTATTGATTGGTATAAAGTTGAGTAAATTTTGATTTGGTATTATATTTTATTAAATTTAATTAAAAATATATAAAACATAATAAAAATATATTTTAATGAAAGATGAGAGATGTATAAAAATAAAATAATTTCTCAATTGTTATGCGTGTGTGTGAGAAATAAAGGAATGTATCAAAAGTATAATGACAATAAAACATAATGTAAATAATAAAAGTATTAATCAATTGAGTTCAATTTTCTATATTGTTAGTTAGTTTTTATTAATAGAAATAAGAATATTCTAATTATTGGATAGAATGATTTTATTTTATTTTATTTATTTACTTTTTAATTTTGCAAAAACTTTATAGAGATTTTTAAAAATCAGAAATTTAAGTTATGTAATTTGTAAAGTTTAAGTGTTTTTAGGCCCTTTAGATCTATTGATGAATTTTAAAACAAATTTTAAATGACAAGAAATCACAATCTAACCGAAAATTATGACAGAGATAGGTCATTTTATCTATTAGTTAATTTACCCCATAAAAATATACATATCACATTAAAATAAATTAAAATACTAATAATTCATATTCATAACCATGATATTTTAGAACATACACTTAATAAACATATAAAAACTTAATAAATTTTATTAATGAACATATACTTAGAAATAAAAATATTTTTATATAGAAATATAATATCTATATAAAATATAAATAATACCATATAAATTAAAAAAATGATTCATAACCTTATATATAATTGTGTGTAGCTTGGGTGGTAAGGAGGGGATAGCTTATCCTCCTTACTTAATTTAAAACAATAAAAAATATGTCAAAGAAAAATGCCAAGCATGTGTGTTGTTGTGTTTGATTGATTTATTAGGATTTTAATGAAAGTTTAATGTGTGTGTGAGAGATATAATATAATTAAAAATAATTCAGTTTCCTCAATTTTTTTACACCTTGAGAAGTTTGATCTGCTCTTCGCAAATCCACGCATAGGATGACTTTATTCTAGTTGATGTTACCATTGATAATAACAAAGACTTAGTAAAATTATTTCATTCACACTCTCAGCAAAAAAATTCAAATATTTTAGTTTATGTAATAACATGTAGTAACCTAATTTTATATCAATATACATATTCACTTATGTAATAACATGTAGTAACATAATTTTATATCAATATATATATTCACCTTTGAGTGTAATGAAAATATTTAATTCTTATACATTTAAAAAAAACAATATAAAACTCAAAATAAACTATTTGAATATCCACAGTAACTAATTATTTAATGTTTTCCAGAAACAATTGAATGTAACAAGAAATCCCACGGCGGGAGTGTTTGAATCATTTTTTTTAATGGTGGAAACATATTCAACACCATGAAGAAGTCTTGGGGCACCCAAAATTCTAAAGCTTAACAACAATAACCCACATTTCCAAAAAGTTATGCCAAATTTCATTAAAATCATCCTTGAATTTCCATCATTTTCGAGGGAAACATCAGCTCCTTAAACTACACTACAAAAGTAATTACTTTACAATAAGAGTAATAAATAGAATATGCATAATTCATTCAATTCTTAACATAAAATTAATATGTGGCATTTAAAAAATATTAATAATAAAAAATCAATGTTAGACATAAATAAATATATTTCATTATGAAAGATTAAAGAATATGATGTATATCTAAAAATATGCTAATAACAAAAAAAAATATTTAAGATGAAAATGTTGCCCATAAATAAAATATTTCAATATTTTAATGTCCAACTATATATATATATGGGCTACTATATAATATATGGAGGTCATATATATATATATATATAATATATATATATATATATATATATATATATATATATATATATATATATATTATAAATAAATTTAAAACATTAAATTATTATGGTTAAAACAGTTCAATTGGCCTCACTATTCTACAATTTGGTCCCTTTTCGATAAATTTTGTTAAAAATCCAATAAATATTTGTTGGAGTTGTAAGATTGAGTTGTTTAAAAGTAAAAATTGCATAAAAACTTTTGTCAATTCTTTAATAAAATAATGTTACATGCATAAATACATGAGTAATTTACATTGATTGAACAACCAACTCATTGAGCAAATACCTCAATCATACACCTATTTAAAAAGCTAATTAATTGGAAAATGTTTGTTAACACTCTCCCTTAACCACTAGTAATCTTACAGTTTTCAGACTTACAAGGAATACCTAGCAGTAAGTTTATAGACTCAAGATGAGTGACATATTACACCACTTGTTCATGATACTAGATAGTGATAACAAAGATGATGAGACATTGTGTGACATGAATAAGCATTGAGCACATTTGGTGACGCAACTAAGATGGTAAGCGCTAGAACAAGGATCAATTGGTAGAGCTAATGCCTTAACATGGGTAATGAATAGAAAATATTTTGAATAGCATTGTCCACAATCTACACGACCACTCAATTCTTAATCTAGTAGTTATGGACAAATATCATGGCACAAATGGGCTAAGAGATGTGGTGAGTTCAAGATCAACCACATTTTTCACATTAATTATACTCATGATAGGGGTTTTATCTCACAAAATAAGACTTTAAGATTACACGGATGATAAGATTCATGATAAGATATGATGGTGTGAGAAGTCATCTTGTGAAAAGTGTAATGTTATCTTATAGTATATGGGGATGGTGAATTGTAAGAGGAGGTTGCTGGAGTGGGAGTCAAGTGGGATAGATATGAGATGTCATGGGATGGTTACCCACATTTGTTTTTGTTAGGAATTCCATTTTGAAAGGATAATGAAAAGGATGAATTAGACACCAAAGTAACTTCATGGTGGAGAGAAAGAAGTAAATCAAAATTTCATCTAATTATAATTACCTGTTCAAAATCAACAATGGAGAGATGCACCTAGAACTCGTTGAATTGTTTTAATGTATTACTATATGGTTAAATTATATAATAAAAGTTGAATATTATTTAAATAGAGCCTTTATGCATAGACAATAGGGTACATTCTTGTAAGAACTATGTAGAAAATGTCACAACTACTTATGGTGCTAAGATTGTGGTGAAATACCACGTTATCAAGTTCAACACAAAGGAAGGCATAATTATATAATATATGATTAATGCTCGCTCATAATTGCGTAGTTCATCCTTGAAAATGATAGGCTACTAAAGTCATTTTGTCCCATTTTAGTAGATGCAATTAATGGATGAAATAAAAGGAAAAGTCTTGGGTCACCAAATCGACATGCTTTCAAGGAAAAAAAGAAAAAAAAAATTGTAAAGTAAGGTAGCATCATTTTAGTATCCCAATGCAATTTAAGTAGTGAAGTATTCGAACTATTGATATTTAATTTACCACCTTCATAAAAACCTTGATGATCACAAGATTATGCTAATGAAGTAGATAATTTTGATATTGAATGAGCTATTTCTATTGCTAAAAGAACTACATTTATGCTTTTTGAAGTGATGTTTCTTCTATGGGATAATGTCTCAAAAGTGTTAGGTTCTCTAGAAAAACTATAATTTGAATTTATAAAGCGATATTACCCTGCAAAAAAAGAGGAGAGATATTTTCATCTTCATTTTACTTTTGCCAAAGACTGAAATTAAAAAATGAAATATAAAGGGAACAAATGCCTAGCAATAAATACAAATGCCTAACAAAAAAGGAGCAAATCAATTGTCACAACAATGAAATCTTCCCTTATTACCAATTGATTTATAATAAAAAAATAAAATTGAATATTGACTTAATATTCATATCCTAAAAGCCTTCAACTAAATAGATAAACACCTTCTCTTTATAGTCAAAACCTAACAATAATTAGAGGTAGTTATGTTGATTATCCTACATTTATTTTATTATATTACATAACTAGCTATTAATTATCTAATATCGCTTCATATTATTATTCTTTAAATATTTGGTATTATCATTCTCCATGATGTGTCTCTCAAATTTTGTTTTGAGATATGCATTATATTTTATAAAAAATCTTAAAACACCAGTATGAAATTAGTTTTTTAATAATCACACAAAATTAATATATATATATAATTCTCCATTACTTGTTTCTCATTTTTTTTGCATATTCATTATATTTTTGTAAAAAAAAAAAAAAATATCACTATAAAACTAGTCCTTTTATAGGCCCACAAATATATAATATATATATATAATATATATATATATATATATAAATTTTATATATATAAACTTATTTCAATCTTTTATATCCATTTCTTACATTATATTCAAATTAGTTTTGTATATCTTTTGCCATTCCTTAAAGTTGAAAAAATATTTTCATTAAAAATAAATATATTGCTAACACATTTTAATGACCATTTTAACTTGTATTGATCCATGCTAGCTATATATATATTAGAATTAAATTTTTAATGTTTATAATTAGATAACAATATAGTTATTAAAAATTATTTCCACATTTTTATTTAAAAGATAAAAATTTAAATTACTAATATCGAATAATCAAAAGATTAAGTCATAAATGTAGGTTAGAACTTTGAATATAAATTATCTACCAAAGAATTCTTAAAATAGAAAAATGTGCACCATGACTATAGCATAAAATATAGACAAAGATTTTCTCCTAAAACGGAAAACTGAGAAAACAAAATTTATTTTTTATTATATTCCATTCAATATTATGAAATATCATATACATGGAGAAGAATTCATAAAGTCCAATCCATTAACTCTAGATTAAAAAACATTTGTAGTTCCTTTATTTTTACAAAAACCCTTATACCTAGAACTATGCGCAAAACCATAAATAGGTCCGCTCACTATCCTTGAGACCGCCCAACCATTATTAATACATAGGCTTGATCTTGAAAATAATATAATACATACGAAACAATAAAATTATTTAAAATAGCAAATAATAAGCCTGTCAACTCACTCCGTGAAAAAAATATTTTTCTCAACAAATATAAAGATTAATCATGATTAAAACTTTATAAGTATGAATACAAAGCATAATTTTCCTTAAAAATTTACAAGGATGAATGAAAAACTTGCTTACAAAGAGAAATAAATGCCTTGCTATACATAGCAAGCTCTTGAAATCAAAGTGAAAAGATTGAACATGAATAAAATGCACGTGCCATGAATACCATGATGATGAAAGAGTTTCACATGTTAGGTGATTTTTATAAAAACAGTTTAGTACTATTATGATTTTTAATAATGATAGTATTTTCTTAGAGTTTTTTTATTGTCTAAGTGGGAGGATTATGTCTAATGGTAATGGTAGACCCTCCACATATCCTGAAGTTACGAATGAAGTCTAATATATGATTATAAAGATGTAAATGGAGATAATGAAAGGTAAAAACAAAAGAATAAGAAATAATTACAATTTTTAAAATATAAGATATAGATAAATAAATAAATACGTACGTAGATGATAGAAGTTAAATGTTAAACTAAAACCAATAGTTGGGTAAGAATTAAAGTATCAAAATAATTAATAAATAACTAGAGTTAGAGGTGAAATCTAAAGACTAAGAAATAAGGGATAAAAATAATAAATTGTAAATAATTAATTAATAAATTGTAGATAAAATTGATTAATGAAAGAATAAGTAATAAGAGAAAAGATGACTCCCCGGATGCGGGTGATCACGTGGCGTGAGTGGCGTGCTGGGCGGGTGGCGAGTCACATGGGCAGATGTCAGCCCGGACAAGCCACCACATACCACCAGGTCAGGGCAATTAATGTGCAGAGGAGCTCGACTGAGGTGAAAGACCGTTCGGCCTCGAGCGAATTGATGCGGACAGGGACATTCTGGGGGAAGGCAGCCAAGTTTCAGGCGCCATTCATTGCGCATCCAGGACAGAGGAACATGGAGCTCCATAAGAGCACTATTAACCCGCATAATGCGCAGAAACCTGAGCAATTCCGGAAGGCTACCAAGCACACTCTGGCCAGGTGCAGGATCGTAGCAGAGGTTCAGGTGAAAATATTCGGAATGTCTGGTGGGCGAAGAGGAGGTCCGAGGGGCAGAGGCGGTTCGCGGGGCCGTCTGGCAACACAGAGGACTGCTACCTCTCCCGCTTCATCTGTTGATATCCCTGGCAGTAGCTCGCGTCAGCCCATCAGTCAGCAAATTGGAAGCGGAGAGCCCCTGGACTGTGGGCATTCGGAACATCCTGCAATCAGATATCGCATACCCTGCACTCTGGAGAACAACACGCTGATCGTGTCCGTTACAGTTGAGCACTGCAGTGACTTTCGCAGGCCACGGGAAGGGCAGACGATGCCCAGGGTGGATACGGAGGTGCCTAGGGTGGATTTTCGGCCACCTCCTCTTACAGAGGAAGCTGGACCTTCGACAATGCCGCCTGCCCAGGGAGGAACACAGCCAGCGAAGGTGGAAGCCAAGAAGGAACAACAGTTCGCGAAGGAAGACGAGCCGTATGAAACAGATGAGGAATAAAGATGCAGCTCATCCTCTCTCTGCCCTCTCGGCTCTCGGTTCATCCTCTGTCTTTCTCCATGTGTTTGTATATCAGAGGGTTTATGTGTCTTAGTAAGTCGATGTGTCACTGTGTCAGAGTGTCTATATGTCCCTATGTCATGGTAAGTCAATGTGTCGAATGTGTCAATTGTCCAATGTGTTGGCTGAAATGCCTACAGTGTCGAATTTAGGTCAGTTTGGCAAGCAGGAAAGGAATGGTCATTTTGACAGAAAATCATGAGAAGTCTCCATGGAGATACAAGGCCTCGGCCTTCTGTAATTTGGATGTAAACTTTCGATTTTTGTAATATATTTAGCATAGTCTTACGCAAAAAAAAAAAAAAAAAAAATAAGAGAAAAGATGAATAAAATTAATAAAGATGAATAATGACATTTTTTTAATAAACTAAAAAAGAATTAATAGGAAGATAAAGAGAATAAAAAGGATAGGCTAATAAGTACAGTCGAATTAAATAAAATAGAAATGGAATAAGAAAAAGCGGTAAGGGGAGAATGAAATTATAGTATATTAAATTAAATTAGGTAAAAATGTTTAATAAATTAAGATAGGTTATATATGAAAAATGGGTGGGGGTGTGGTTTAATGATTAAAGAGTTGGATGAGTGGTTTCCATGAACTGCTTAATTTGTCGCCATCTTCGCAGTTAAAATTGTTTGGATGTTGTTTTTATTTCTAGGGCTTTGTAAATGATTCAGGTGGAATAAAAGGGAGAAAGAGAAAGGATTTTTTCTTTTTCAAAGCATATAAGATGCTTATATTTATGACTATTCAATGGGGTAAGATTTTGCAAACCAATTGGTATCGACTATGTGCTCTTTCAAGCAAAGATTTAACTAATTTACATGTTTGGACTAAATAAAAATACATGCATGGGAAAGTAATTTTATAAACCAATGGTTCTGTTTCCTCCCCTCACTCTAATACTTATCCTTCTCACTCTAACCCTACTCCTATCTCTTTAATCTCTCCTGGTTCCTCATCGAATGTGCATCCCCCATCACTTCCTTCTTCTTCTCCTTCCCCTCCACTCACTTTTAACCTTTATTCCATAGTGGTAAATATTTCAAAAAATTTCTTACCTCCCACCACAATTATGCTTCTAGAAAAAGGTTTTAGTTTCACCCTCACTCCTAAGATAATTCCTTTAGAAGGTATCTTGTGTGTCGTTGAATCCACCATTCATAACTTCCCTTCTCATGAAGCAAAGGAGATCCATCAAGAGTGTGGTAGGATTATTAGGCATGCAAAACCTCCTTGTTTCAACCTTTCCATCGAGGAATTTGATGTCATTCGTGATCTTAATAATAACCTTGACATTTTGGTCTTGAAAGTAGACAAAGGTAATTTTGTGGCCATCATGAATTCTTTGGATTATGAGGTTAACTTATTGAGATATTATCATCCTCATCCTATAGATATCTTTTGATAAACCCTATTAATTCAAATACCAATGTAACATCCCCTAGTAACCTCACATGAAAATGAATTGAGTTAGAATTTATAGCATTTCCCAACGTGTAAGTT
The DNA here is from genome assembly GCA_000404065.3 of Pinus taeda. Taxonomy (NCBI): domain Eukaryota; kingdom Viridiplantae; phylum Streptophyta; class Pinopsida; order Pinales; family Pinaceae; genus Pinus; species Pinus taeda. The sequence goes on along the minus strand of APFE030007845.1, from coordinate 69,944 downwards.
TTTGAATTACTTTCCATATTCCATTAATAATCATTAGATAAAGCATCATGATTAAATAGAGTAATCTTTAATAAGGAATAGTAAGTTGTACAACCATTGAGTGCCATCATTGTAGCATATCAACTTAAAATTCCTGATGTAACCTTGCATAAATTCCATGATTATTTTAGCTCACTTAATTAACCACATTCTTGATAATATAAACATCATATCATGCAAGAAATCAACATCATAAAAATAGTACATTAAGAAGCCACATCATTAAACACTGATATACCCTAGAAACCCCATAGTGTGAAAGCCAACAAACATTTAATTTTATTATTAAACGATCGTGACGGTGTTCACCCCTCACTCAATGGTTATAAGCTAGTCCACCCCTTGACCATTGTCATAAAATATTACAAAGAATATCATTTAAAAAAACATAAATAATTATAAGAGATTACAATCATCATTACATCATTTACCCACAAACCCTTGAGAAGTATGTATTTAGATTATGATTCTTCCCATTAGTGGATTATCCTGCAACTAAAATTCCTTCAATATTCATAGACCACTAACTTATTGCTTGCCATAATGGTAAACATAATCCATATTTCCATATGTCACAACCTTTTCCTGCAAATGCTACTATCAACAACCTTTGATATCATGATTAGATCAAGTATTAATCATACCAATCATAGATCTATACTAGTGATGCATCGTCTTCTATTCATGCACATTCATGAATGTAAAAAAAATATCATGACATGCTTCCTTTAACAACACTGCACAGACATTGATTATAAGCATATAACTATCAAAGCATGTCTATAAAGAAATACCACATATTATCCCGCTTGCACAAGGACACATTATTCCAAGATAAATAACTACATCTATCTAGACATTCCTTTAAAGGAATCTAACACATCAGTTCTGATATTTGTGCATGAGATTACATATAAAATTTATCAAAATAACTAGCCCTTTAGTTATCACTTTTGGTGCAAGCGAATACAAAGAGTAAGCTAACAAAATGGATGTTATTCTTATGCATGCAAATGCATATTCTTTCCTAAAGAATGTTCTCAAAAGAAATCTTAACCCAATAGAGAATACAAATAAATATTTCTTTTTCGAGGAAATTTAGCACAATAGGGCATGAAAAAACATGTTTTATTTTCTAGAAAACTAATACAATAAATCGTACAATTACATGGCTTGTTTTCCAAAATATTAAACCACCACTACCCGCCTATATATATATATATATACATATATATATATATATATATAAACCAAAACATTACCATGATTTTTGTCCATGTAAAATCATCTTCTTTCCCAAAAGGATATTTTTTGATGTAGGCTAACACAACATGCTATCATTTCTTGCATGAAAATGTATATTATTTCCAAAAGAAAGATTACACAAATATTTCATGCATATATATGATCTTATTCCAAAAGAAACTAACATAATAGTTATGATTGCTAGTCATCCTGAATGTAAAACAGAGATTTCTTTTCAAAGGGAGATAAGTAAATGCTATATGCAAAAGAATATTTCTTTCTGTAAGGGCCAGGTGCAAAGAATTCACTTGTTTATGTATGCAAACACACTTTTCACTTTTTAAAATGGTGGAAAATAAACACATATTCTTCTAAGAGAAATTAACACGATGGCTATTGTTTTGTGCATATTACGCGCATTCTTTTCAAAGTGATTAGAAATAGATATGTTACTTATGTGCATATAAGAAAATGTTCTTATTTTCAATAAACTAATAAAAATAATGAGATATATATTTTTTCTATAGAAATATAACTCAATATTTCTTTTATACATGCAAATGACATATCTCTTTAACATAATGACTATTGTTTGTGCATGAAAGAACTTATCATAATAGCCCTTCTTTAATGTATGAAACACATCTTTCTCTTTTAAGAGGGTCCAACTATTTTTGTTATAAATGATAATACTTCCACTTTTCAAGAAAATTGATGCAATTAACTATTGTTCATTAGAGAAAATTTCAACCTAAAATTGACCTCCCGAAGAAGAATAATAAAATAATAGTTAAAATAATAAAGTAAGAGTTACCAATTTTGGAGGGACACGAAGAAAACTACTTTTTATAATTATATTTTTTGCTTGTCTCCTTATAGGTTTACTCAAAATTCGAGTGTAGACACTCATTGAATGTGGAATTTAATTTCACATCCAACAAGTACCCATTATTCATACTTTTGGGAAGACCCACGTAAATAAAAATTGAAGATACATTAAAAAATGTGTTTTTTTAATGTATCTTCAATTTTTATTAATGTGGGTCTTATCAAAAGTATGCATAATTGGTACTCGTTGGATGTGGAAATTAATTTGGCATCCAGTGAGTTTATACACAATAAATTTGAGTAAACCTATAACATGATAAGCCAAAAACATAATTTAAAAAGTTTTTTTTCTTGTTTTCGCTCCAAAATACTTACATGTACCTCTTTTTAAATTTAAAGGATTTTGATTGGTTTACATATTATGACATGGAAATTATATGAAAATTTCATGGGCACTTTTATGATGAAATTTCCTCTAATGTCTGTGCATATGCATATATATTTTTTTCAAATAAAATGACTATTTTTTGTGCAAATAACACATACTTATTTTCAATAACACAAAATGGTTTCTCTATCTTTAATGTGCAAGTTTCTCATGCATGTGAAGCTATGTTCTTTCTTAATAAACTAACAAAACTCCTTTAACTTTTTACAACAGTTGAACACATTATCCTTAAGGAAATAACAAGGCTTCCTTAATATTTTTCATGCATATAAGTACTTATTACTTTTAAAGGTCGTACTTTATACAAGAATGCAAATAAATAGAATTTTCCCAAGAAAATCTAAGACAATATTTTTTTCATTTTTTGCCTACAAATATAGATATATTTTCTTTTCAAGAAATCTATCAAAACGACTTATTTTTTCATGTAAGAACAACATATATAACTAAGTGAAAAACAACACGTTCTTTTCCAAGACCATTAACATATTCACTATCTCTTTATTTACATAAACACCTATTCTTCTCAAGAGAGCTAAAATCATGACTATTGTTTTGTGCCCTTCTATATATACTTTTTTCTAAAAGAAATCATAATTTTTGTTGTTTCCATGCATCCAAGAACACATATTTATTTTTAAGAAACTAAAAGCATGGTAGCTATTCTTTGATGCATGCAAAGATATATATATATATATATATTCATGAGAAAAAAACATAGTATCCGTCATTTCATGCATGAAATACTTATTTTCTTTGTCAATAAATATACTCCAAAATGCATGCAAAACATATAAATTTTTTCAAAAGAGAGTAATGTAATGGGTACTATTCTGGCATGAAATGCAATTTCTTTCCAAAATAAAGTTGTCAAAATGTTTATGCAATTTAATCCTTAAAACAAAGGCATAAATACTTATCTCTATATTAGAGACTGGACCTCGTCTCTACAAGCTGAACTCTCTTCTCGATCTTCGTTTTGATTTCCTCTTTTGTGAGAGATAACATCCCTCTCGACTAACTCATTATTTTTGTGTGGAGTGTTGGAGAGGGCATTATTGGTCCAAACGAAGATGCCTGCCATGAAACATCGATCTCGCTGAACTTATTATTTCTCTCAATGCTTGGTTTTGTTTTCTATTATTTCCATTGGAATTCTTCCTCTCTACTTTTATTTTGAGATATATCCCCATAACCTATTCATTTTTTATATATTCTTGTCCACAAGAAGGTTGATAATCAATCATAACGTAAGTTCAAACTGTAAGGTAAATTGTTATTACCTTAATGAATTCTTAGCTTGGCTCAAGACCGATTAAGATAAATATTATTATTTGTATATTTATGAGCTTATTGGAAATTGTTTAATGGTATTTTACAATACGGATATTACAACCAACATGGTAATTAAAGCTATAAAATATTCCTCTCTTTCACCCCAAATTCAAAAATTCCCTATCTCGTCTGACCTTATTACACCTATAATATATGGGAAACCTAAAGTTCATAAAAAAATGCATCCCACTTAGTCCTATCGTGAGCACTGCTGGAGCTCCTACTCATGCCCTCGCCCAGTTACTTGCTAATGAGCTTCAACAATTTGTTGGAAACTCCGCTTCTTACATAAGGATTCAACACTATTTATCCATCAATCCTCACACCTTTGCATTGATCCTAATGACTTCTTATTTAGCTTCAACATGGTATCCTTTCTCAAAAAATCCTTATTCCCAAAACCCTTGATTTATTTGCCAATATTATGCATCCCAAAACACTCAACCTCATCAATATTTTCCCTACCTACAACTTCTTTTCCTTTTGAGGCATGTGTTATGAGAAAACTAAAGGAGCCATGTTGGCATCCTCTTTATCCCTTATGATCGCTAACATATTCATGGAAAATTTTGGAATTAAAGCCATCAACTCTTGGCCCTTGAAGCACAAATGTTGGAAATTATTTTTGGATGATACATTTGTTATTTTGTCCCATAAAATTCCTTCCCTTTATGGCTTCCCAAATCACCTTAACAACTTATCTCCTCACATACAATTTACCATGGAATTAGAAGACGTGTTGGTATCACAATGTCCTGATGGTTCTCTTTCTCATCAAGTATATTGTAAAAACACCCACACTGAACGATACCTCCATGCCCAATCCCATCACCATCCGGATCAGAATTTTTTTTCCCAAAGATCCTATTTTTCTAGGGCTATTCAAATCTCTAATTTTCAGTTCCTCACCAAAAATAAATATCACCTCTCAAAATCCACTAAAATAAATTGGTATTCATTTTCCCAAGTTAGCAAGACTTTCCCACCCTCCCCCCTCAAGTTATTGTTTTCCTTCCCCATATCAAAGGGACCACTGGTCACATCTCTAAAATATTGGCCAAAAAAAAATTTAAAACTATTTTCAAACCGTACAAAACACTAAATGAATTATGAAATTCCTTCCTCATGTGGGAATTATTATGTTGGGAAAATGAGTAGATTACTTAAATCCTAGTTGGAAAAACACATAGTCGATACCATTCACAATAAGTTTTCAAAATCGCTCTTACTAAACACTAATATAAATCTAAGAACTTTATATTCTTTGACCAAGCAAAAATCATTTCCTTTGCTCCCTTCTATTCCACCTCAATCATTCATGGATCCATCAAAATCGAAAAACACTTGAGTAATTTTAAATGCAAAGATGGCTACAAATTAATAAATTCTTACAAGCTAGTCATCCTCCTCATTATTAGCTAAGCCCCCCTCCCACCTTTTCATATATAATTTATATTTATTTATTCAACCATTTTTCCCAATTTAATTTAATATGATCCCCCCTACCCTACTTTCCCTCTTTTTATTATTCCATTTCTATTTTAAATAAGTGAACGATATTTATTAACCTATCTACCTATTAATTATTTACTAGTTTATTCAAAATTTTGTCTTTATTCATCTTTATTAATTTATTCATATTTTTTCTGATACATTATTCTTGCATTAATCAATTTTATTTATAATTTATTAATTAATGTTATTTACAACCCATATTTTTAACCCTTATTTCTTAGTCTTTTTGTTTGACTTCTAACTCTAATTATTTATTAATTATTTTGATGTAAGTTTTATTCCTTAGTTATTAATAATTAATTATTAACCCTCTTCCTTGTATTTATTTTCACGTTTAACCTTGATCTAGTGGATCAAAATAGTGCTCAAAATTCAATGTGTGTGACAAAGCACAAAACCTAAATGACTAGATATATCTCGGCGATTTAAACCCAATGAAATTCGTTTCAATAAAACTGATATCATATGCTCCTGATATCACATTCTAATTGAATTGGAAAACAACTAAAGATTTTGTAATTTTGGGTCTAGGTACACCCAGTCAGCAGTCCCTACACTGACTCGACATCTAACTGGGTTTGACTGAGTAGTTGGTGGAAGATTCGTGTAGGAATTTACAGGGTAAGTTCCTCAGACAGAACACCAAAAGGACACCGCTCACAAACAGATCACAGATCAATACACCAGTATTTTGATGTGGTTAAAACCCTCAGAGAGGGAAACAGTCCACGGCCTGCGCCAACGTGGCTACTACAGGCAATTTATTAATAAAAGAATGAAAATTACATAAGCTTCTCTCATGCACGGTGAACCTACAAATGACCCTCCATGCGCTTTAAATAGAATTCATGGACCAATCGGGTGTCAAGCCACGGATCAAGTATCGGTAATACCGAGGAGAGAATGAACCGTCGGATCACTACATATGGTGATCATCGGATTGTAAGTTACAAAATGTACAACGGTAAAGAAACACACTTTACCTAACTCTATACCTAACTCTATACTAGACCAAGTTGAACTTAACTATTTCCTATGTGTTGGAATATCCTAACACACCTCACCTCTGACTTTCCCCTTGCAGGCTGGAACTCCAACTTCCAAGTGAGAGGTAGAAGAGACAACGACCACTACTCAACCCCAAAATATCTCAGATAAATTAACTCCACAATCTCCTGAAGTACAGTCTCTCATCCATAAAATTCAAGGATTCTCAATATCACCACAAAAATCTAAGGTATCTCAAGGCAGTATAACTTCACAATTCATTTCTTCTCACCCCCTCACCAGACTTCAGAGTGAAAAGCTTAGTATTGAACCTACTGAGTTACCTTTGCCTAAAAGGAAATGGGCAAGGAAAATAACTGAAGGATCTGATCGTGAAAATTTCTCATCATCATCATCCATTTCATCTTCTCCAGTGCGAAGTCAACCATCCACTCCTCCACTCCAGATTATTGTTCAACAGGGAACTAGAACTTCAACATCTATTTCTCAACCTCCTCAAACTTCAATATCTTCTCCTTCCCAACAATCTGGAACTTCATTGCCGCTGTCATCTATTAGTAGCTTGACAATGGCACAAAATCCATGGAATAATCCTGGTGCAGTCACAATGCCTGCACCTTTTCACCCATTTCTAGCTCATCCTGAAAAATGGTTGCCGAAATTTAAATCCAGATGCAGGCATACAGGCAGATGAACACATTAACAACTTTATGTTGTCAGTCAACTTAAAAGGAGTGACAAAGGAAGATGTGGTTGTTAGACTTTTCCCTTATACCCTACAAGGATCACCTAGGTCCTGGTACTTTTCCTTGCCATGAGGATCCATTACTAGTTGGAACATTTTTCAAGAACAGTTCCTGACTAAATACGGTGATGACAGATCTGTAGGGATGTTAATCAATGATCTTTCAAATCTTAGGACAAAGTCTAAAGAACCTATAAAAGAGTTGAATTCACGATTTAATAAACTCTTAAATAAGATCCCGATTACCTCTAAACCTAGTGATCAAGTTAGAAGTGAATGGTATATAACAACTTTACCCTCAAATATAGTGATCTTTGTAGATAGAGTTGCAAAACCAACTCTAGCAGAAAATATGAAAGAGGCACTTGCTGTAGAGAAACACATCATTTCCTTAGAAAATAAAGATGCTCTTGAAGATAGAAAATAAAAAAAGGTCTCCTTCAAAGATGATTCAAAGAAGAAAATGGCTAAAGATCCCTATGATATGGAAGGTCTCTAAAAAGTTCTCAAGACTATGTCAAACGAAATGATAGAATTCAAGAAGCAAGTAGCTGATACTTCAACAAAAAGGCCATTTAAAAACTTTAAGAAACTTGAATCAAAACCCCCAAATGCTATATCCAATGCAGACTCAGACCCTGAGGAAGATGAAGAAGAAGAGACAGTCTTATCATCTGATGAAACTGAAGAAGAGGTAACTGTAGAATGTCATGGGATGTGGGACTTTATCTTGCCTAATTCTGATACAAAAATGAACATGAAGCTTTCCCTGTAACTACCAGGAGTAAAGGTACTCCTGAACCTGTTCGAATAACTCAGACGAAAAGGAATACAGGTACCACTACTAAAGAAAAAGTTCCCACAAAGAAGTCTATAGAGATACCTTCTCAGAGTCAGCCATCAACTTCAAATCCACCTTCAACATCTAAAACGTTAGTAGTTACAGACTCTATGGATTACAACATTATTGAAGACATGAAGAAAACAAAGGCAAATATCACAATGTTTCAGCTTAGTAAACTCAAACATCAACAAAAATTGCTGCTTAAGGAGTTAGATGCAGTAACTTCTTCTCCTCTTCCAAATGTTGTATTGTCCAAAGCTGCTAATGAAACAGGTAAACCACCTCCTGGTAGAGTAGAAGCTATTGATGCTGTTCTGATTGGAGATAGATCAAATTCCCATGCTCCTCCTTTTCTCTTAACCTACGAGATTTATAATAGAAATTTGCACAATTTCTTGATAGACTAAGGGGCTTCCTCAAACATAATGCCGGCTTCAGTTTATTTCAAACTGAACATTGAACCCCAAAAGTTTACAATCCATATTGTCCAATTGGATAGAACTAAGGTCCAAGTATTAGGAGAAATCAACTCAGTTACCATTAGGTTATCAGCTAACCCAAGAGTTTTTTAGAGAATTGATATTTTAATCGTTGATATTCCTGAATTCTATGGCTTAATTTTAAGTAGAGATTGGTTTGAGAAACTTCATGGTTACATTTCCACTGATTGGTCGCACGTGTGGCTGCCCTATAAAGGAAAGCCAAATCAGATAAAAATTGATCGGGAGAAACATATGACTCATACTGTAATAGAGTTTGAGCAAGAAAACCAGCCTATAACATTCAACAACAACATTCTGGGTAACTATTCATCTGAATCATTCTTTGGTAATTTTACTGCTCAATCATCACCTTTCTTAGTTAATAGTTTCACATCTCAAATCAAAAAAATTTCCCAAACAGATACATCAAGGTGTGTTAAAATTGTTGAGGAAACTGTAAATAAAACTGTAGATAAACCTTTGTTTTAGTCATTATACTTTGATGGGTCTAAATCTAATGAAAGTGCAGAAGCATGATGTATTTTAGTTAGTCCCGAGGGAGAAAAGACCATGTTATCATGCAGATTAGAATTTGAATGCACAAACAATACTGCTGAATATTAAGCCTTGATTCAAGGACTTTATAAAGCAATAGGTCTTAAAGTTCAATATTTAAAAGTGTTTGGTGACTCTGAAATTATTATAAGACAAGTCAAGAATACTATACATTGTCTTTCTAGTCACCTTAAACATTATCAGTCATTGGTACAAGACCTTATATCTCATTTCATAGCATTCAATATTTCTCCCATTCCCAGGTCTCAGAATGCAACAACAAATTTACTAGCTAATGTTGCTTCTAAGCTCCTGCCATCTAAATATTATAGTCTTGATAGATTTTCAGTAGAGTTAATTTTCAGACCATCGATTCCTCACAATGTTACTAACTAGTGAGTGTTCAATCATGATGATGACATTTTAAATTTCTTAACTTCTGATAAGTCTTATGATGATCAAATTATTGATGAAAGTGAACATGATCTTCAAATGAAGGAAAAGCTTGAAGAAAACTCAATACCCAAACTAGTGGTCAAACTTGAAGACCTTTATGACATCAAAGATCTGTTTAAATGGGTTACTAATTCAAAGCTTCAAAGTTCTACTTTGAGATTTGAATTAATAAACCTTGGTACTGAGGAGAATCCACAAAACATCAATTTGGGATTAGGACTTACTTCAGAAGAAAGAATTGCATTTATCAGATTATTGCATAGATATAAAAATGTTTTCGCTTGGAAATATGATGATTTGAAAACATATGATACAACTATCATACAACATACAATTTTGATGGTATCTGAAGAAAAACCAGTACAACAGAAATTAAGGAAGATTCATCCTAACTTAGAGAGTCAAATAAAAGCTGAATTAAACGAACTCTTGAAAGCTAAGATGATTTTTCTTGTTAGACATTCAAATTGGGTGTCCAACATGGTCCCAGTAAGGAAGAAAAATGGTGACATAAGAATTTGTATTGATTTCAGAAATCTTAATAAAGCAAGTCAAAAGGATAACTTCTCTTTACCTACAATGGAGCAAACTCTCCATTTAGTAGCTGGTTCTGAATTAATTTCCTTCTTAGATGGTTTTTCAGGGTATAATCAAATTTTGGTCCACCCTGATGACAGACTTAAGACTACCTTTAATAGAAAATGAGGAACTTATGCCTATCAAAAAAAGACTTTCGGATTAATCACTGTTGGAGCTACATTTCGAAGAGCAATGGGCATCGCATTCAAAGGCCTAATCAATAAATCAGTAGTTGTATATTTGGATGACATTACTGTTTTCTATAATAGAAGATCAAATCACTTGCATGATTTGAAACAAATCTTTGAACGCTGCAAAAGATATGGCATTTCACTCAATCCTAAGAAGTCCTTTTTTTCTCTTGACCAAGGTAAACTCTTGGGCTTCATTGTTTCAAAGGATGGTATTTATATTGATCCAGATAGAATCAAAGAGATTTCTAATATTCCATTTCCACATAATAAAAAAACAATGCAATCATTTTTAGGCCAAATTAATTTTGTAAAAATATTTGTCCCAGATTTTTCGCAAATTGTTTTACCATTACAAACCATGATTAAGAAGAATTCAATGTTTAAATGGGGACATATAAGAAAAATAATCCTTTGATTCGATTAAGAAAGAAATCATAAATGCTCTTGCATTAAACACTCCTAATTTTTCAAATCATTTCATTCTATATACTCTCGCATCTGATTCATCTTAAGCAGCAGTGCTAACACAAATCAATAATCAAAACTTGGAAGCACCAATTTCATTTTATAGTTCAAACCTTCAAGGTGCTGAGCTCAATTACTCTGAAGTTTAAAAACAAGCCTTTGCTGTATATAAAGCCATTAAACACTTCAGGCCCTTTCTCTTAAAGGCTCATACAAAAATTATAGTCCCTTTTTCAGGAGTGAGATAGTTACTAGTTCAAAGGGAATTGGGAGAAAAAAGGGAAAATTGGATCACAGTATTATAAGAATATGACTTGGAAATTAGACCAGCAAAGATTGTCAAAGGCCAAGGTTTTTGCAGGTTGTTAGCAGGAGCTTCTAATATTTAGGAACATGAAGGTACAAACGATAATGAAGAAATCATTGAGATAAGTACCATTAATCCTGAATCCCAATATGCAAATTTGATATTCTATTTAAAAAATGGGTATGCTCCTTCTAATCTTTCCTATAAAAATAAATGTGCCATAAGTCTAAAGGAAAAAAACTTCATGATTTTTGATGATGTGTTGTTTAGATGGAATTATGATTCAATTTTGTTAAGATGTTTAGAAAATCCTGAAGCGCAAAAGGTCTTGCAGGAACTACATGATGGTCCAACAGGAGGACATTTTGGAGCTGATACAACAGCCCACAAAATCATTCATGCTGGGTATTACTGGTCCACCTTATTTAGAGATACTCATGAATATGTAAGGAAATGCCAAACATGTCAAACTACCAGTGGAAGACAAAGGAAGCCAGCTTTTCCTTTGTAACCAGTCAACATTGAACAACCCTTTGAACAATGGGGATTAGATATCATTGGAGAAATTATTCCTCATTCATCCATATAGCATAGGTACATCCTTATAGCTACTGATTACTTTACTAAGTGGGTAGAAGAAATTCCTTTGAAGATAGCAAACTCTGAGGCAATCATTGAATTCATAGACCAATTCATCATTACCAGGTTTGGTGTCCCAAACGCTCTTATTTTTTATAATGCATCTTATTTCTCTGGTAATTCTATACTTGAATTTGCTGTCAAAAGATTGAAATATTCTACAAATTACTACCCTCAGGGTAATGGTTTAGCAGAATCCACTAATAAAAATCTTGTAAAAATCATGAAGAGAACTATTGATCAGAATCATAAAAACTGGCATAAGTCTTTAATATTTTCACTATGGGAAGACCGTATAACATAGAATGCCTCAATAGGCACTTCTCAATTTAATCTAGTGTATGGAAAGGAGGCTGTTGTACCATCAAACCTTGTAATTCCATCACTAGCCTTAATTCAATTGAGACATGATTAGATCATGAAACTACAGTAAGAAAGGGCGAAAGCCCGAATTACACATGTAAAGCATCAACAAATTATCAATTCTTCTTTTGATACAACTTCAACAGGTTGAAAACATTTACAAGCTGGTGATCTAATTTTGAAGTGGGATAAAGCCCATGAGGATAAAGGAAAACACACTAAGTTTTAGAAAATGTGGCTGGGACCATTCCAAATCAGTGAGAATATAGGCCCATCTACATTCATATTACAAGATCTATTAAGAAAGAGAGATTCTCTTCCTGTCAATGGCCTTATTTTGAAAAAAATCTTCAATTGAGGAGGTAACTCCTTCTCACTTTGTAAATATTCAATTTCTAGTTATATTTGTGTAGTTATTTTGTCTTAAGAAATAAAGTTGTAAATAGCCTTCTATTCGTCTTTACTACATTGAAAATGTCACTCAAAAGAAAATAGTCTTAATATTTACTTTTGATAGATGGAAGCCTTGAAGGAAAAGGAAAATTCTAGGGAATTAAGTATAGTTGAATTCTGAAAACCCTTTTCATTTTTGTAAAGTCTTCTCAAAACTTAAAAATACTGTAAATCATTCTAAAAGTTTTAGAAGCCTAAAAATGGTTATCAATACAAAGAAAAGACTGATTCAAGCTTATCATCTTCAACTCTCAAAATTGTCATCCATGTTCTCTTAAAAACAAAATTATTCACCCCATACATCAAAGTTTATGATTTTTTCAGAGTGTAATTCTAAAATATATTTGATATAAAAGATAAGAGGTCTTATCATAAGCCTACTTACCATGTTCATAGGGGACTAGTTCAACTGACATTACCAATACTGCATACCAAAACAAAGTAATGGCTTATAATTATAAGACAAGTGGTCTCATCATGAGACATCTTGTTCAGTTAAATTACAACCAGTGAATGGAATTATCAACAGCTAGCCATGAAACCAGGACAATGGATTTTTATCTTACAAAATAAAGAAGCAAGGAAAAAAGAAAATGAAATACAAAAAATGTGGAAACATATATTTTTGGATTCCTTCTTCTAAATTATACTCTGAAATGGATGGAACAATGAATGATTAAGTGTCCACAGTAGGTGAATTTTTACACCAACGTTTCGAATCCCAAATGGGATCCATCATCAGGGTTAAGAGAAAGATCTCCGATCAAAGATTCGAAAAGCACACACCACAGATCTCTAAAATCCAAAATGATTAAGTGGTTAAAGGGTAACCCTGCCGAGACTATGGACATTTGCTGGCAGCAGTGGCTGTACCTATGACAAATGAGTCATTATACAAGCTAAGTTGGAGAAGTATTTTGTTTTATCATTATCAACCAAATAAGGTTTAATTAAAACTTAGGATGTTTTTAATTTTGAGATGAGAAAGAGATAGCAAAAATAGTTTTCATTATATTCATAATTTATGATTACCTAGTTATATTAGATTTTCTCTATCTATTAAGGTTTTCAGATTAAGAAAGTTGAAGTATTATATTATTTTCTCAGAGATAACTGTTTCTTCCAGTGAATCGCCAATTGTTGTGCTATATAACAACCCCCCATTTCATAAAAAACTTTATATAAGATCTTAATATGAAATGGGTCCCTTGAAAAATAAACTTAGTTAGATGTGTGAATAAAATGGTATGTACCTCATCACAAGAAAGATCCTTATTAAAAGCCTCGATGTAAATAAACCATTTTATAGAACGTTTTAAATAAGAAATAAAGTGTTCCTTTAAAATATTAAAAACCATTCTATATTCCGATAAAGCGATCGGAGATCGCATATCACAATATTAAGGGAACACACAAAAAAAAAAAACCTCACCCAATTCTCCGATTCGAAAAGGTAATCGGGATCAGTAACTGGGAAAAACAAATGCCAGACGTATAATAAAGCAAAGCCCCTCCATTCCTCCGATGCGATAAAGCAAATCGCAATCGGCAACTTGGCCATGTCAATGATAAAGAGAAATATGAGAAAAGCCTAATCAAAAACTCTCGATGTGATAAAGCTAATCGCAATCAGCAATCGGTGGAGTCACATGACAAAGGGATAAAGCTCAAGCTAAATCCTGACTGCAATCTATTAATTGGGTGGGCATCTCGAAAGGGAAATATACATTAAAAAGGTTTGCATGCATTATATTGTATCACCTTTCGATGAACAAAGATATTTAAAACAAGTCCTAAAACCCTTCCCTTTGACACTCCCGATCGTCAATTTTCTATTTATCTCTGATCATCGATCAATAAAATCTAAGGCACGCTTGAAACAATCATTTGGCATATGAGCGACGTGATGGGAATTTATGATGTTATTTACCATGATTGAAAATTTAAATGGCTATTCAATACTGCAGTTAAGGATAGATCTTTCAAAAGATTTTATCCGTGGTAATCCTTAACCATATTTCATTTTATCATACGCCAATCAAAATAATTCTATTCATTGTAATATTGGTTTGCAACAACACTTTCTTTGTATCATGGTTTGCAACTATTTTTGTAGAATTCTTCCAAAACCAGAAATCCAGAGAAAATGGGGAAGAAATCAAAGAATCCCACAACACCAGCTCCTGTAGTCAAGGAATCACAACCCAGAAAGAAAGGATTAATCTTAGATATGGCGTGTCTTAATCTGGGAAACACTAGCTGGGAGAGCATTTACAATCTGATAGAAGCAGAGGAGCCCGAGGAATTATCAGAGGAAGCCACAGCTGATTCAACTAATAAATCAGAAGGAAATCTTAAAGAGTTGGCTTGTTCTTATCTTCACAGGATAGTAGGACGAGCTAAAATCCTACCATATATTGATGTAGTAAGATGGGTGGTAGAAAAATTCCAGTCTCGAATAGAACCTTTTGCATAGCTGATGGAAGGATATTTGGTTCATTGTAGCCTGAGGATCTCAGAAAAATGAACCACTTACCTCAACCTAAGAAGCAATACAACATGGCATTCTTAGAAGCATTTGGGAAGGAAAATGATTAAGAGTTAGCCCCGATAAAGCAATGGAGGCATTTCCATAAAAATCACAAGCACGAGTCATTAGGTAAGTACTATGTTGGCTTATTGGCTTCCCCTTATTGCTATGTTGGGGCTATGATGTGTAGGATGTGGGAAATACATGATTCTGACAAATTCACCATAGAAATGGTCCCCCTAATGGAAGCTACAATCAATAGTTATGCGATGGATTGGTAAATATTTTGTCTGATAAACTAGCCACAACAATTTTAGAGTACAAAACAAATGCATTACATTGCGTATATTATGGATACTATTTTCTTTAATTCTGAATATCCAATACTCTGATGGAGATGGACTCCCCAAGACTCGAATCCAATCCATATTTACGACCAGTAGTTATGGAAGGCGCATTACAAAAATCATCTGTATAAAATTTGCAATGGTTTCATTCTCCCTGTATAGTATTCTATTTTTAATAAACCTGCCCCCAAGATATCCCTAGAGGCAGAAATTGACTTGACAACAGTAGGTAGTTGGTTCGGAGAGGAGAAATTTACTTATATAAGGCTTTTTCATAGCCTTACTAAACCCCATATTCTTCCCTTGTATGTGCCTAATAAATTGTTAGCTCGGGAATTAGCTTATCAAATAATAGTGGAAGGGACATCCAGAACCCTTAAAGATTCAAAGAAGCACATGTGGCCAATATTTCCTTTACAATGCGACATTTTCACTCTAGATGACTACAAGCATGCAGAGAAGGAGATAGAAAAGATGCTAATGCTAAATCTTGCCACAATTCCTAACAGGCCATATGATCCAAGACAGGTTGCTTATAATGTCACATCTCAAGCCAAACTTGCTAAGTTTGATCATAAAGAGGATGACTTCGATGATCAATTTTCCTCAGCTGAATCATTATTTCAAGTTAAAACATTGGCCAGGATGAGGTATCAAGATGAAGGGCTAGAAACATTTAATAGGCTTAGATACCAGAGGTTGAAAACTCTGGCTTTAGACCTATTAGCCACAACCCCGACAGTCCAGTCAAGCGAATTTGAATAGCAAGCTGCTGATAAAGCTCCTGTAGTGGAAAACGTACCTGAGAAAGAAAAAACACCAGAGCAGGAGCAAGAACGAGGAAAAGGGAATGAACTTATTGATTCATACATTCATATTGATCCCAAAGTACTCAACGAATGGAAACAGTTTGACTCAATCATCAGCAATACTGAGAGCTTACAGGGATTTAGCACACCTGAAGTAACAACTAGTCAGAAGACAACAACTAATACAATTCCAACTAAAGGAACTAGCGGCCCACCCATGACTCAGAAAGATGTCGAAATGATTCCAGAGAACCATTCTGATGAGATTGTTCTGCATGTAGAAGAAATACCACCCTTCGATGTCTTCTACAGCCCTAAGCATAGGGTTGTAATAAGGAGACAAAGGAAAAAGAGAAAACTTGATCAATATTCTCTTTTACCTACACAGATGGAGATAACTAATGTGGTATGGAGAGAGGAAGTCAACCCTTCCGAAGATCTTACTAAACTCTCTCAGTATGTCGAGGCATACAACAACTACTATGGACAAGGCATTAGAAGCTAGCAATTTCCTTAAAGAGAAGGATCAAGCCATCATCTCATTGGAGACACAGGTACATGAAAAACAACAGAGGATAGAGCAGTTAGAGCAGTAGTTAGCAGCACAGAAGCAATCAAATGACCAATTAAGTGAGCAATTTCTCAAAGAGAAACAGAGGATAGATCAACATGCAATTCAGAAGAAAAAATAACTATCTCAAGCATTGAACAAGCTAAAGACAATGAATGAACAGTTGAGCAAATCGAAAGATGAACAGATCACTCAACTGTCATTGCAAATAGAAAGGTTCAAAGAATTTCCTCAAGTGCAGGAATGCAAATCAGAGGCTCTCCAAATTACTAAAGCACTATCTACTCAGTTGAGCTTGTTATGTAAAAATATTTCTCTTGTTCCTCCCTTATGTGAAATTTCCTCGTCTATGATTGACAAGTTAGTTGATGCAAGACAGAAATTGGAGCAAGCAGATGAAACACTAACAAAGTTTCTCTTTTGGAAAAAAACCAAGGAAGGACAAGCTGCAAATCTGCCCCAAATTCTCGAATCTCACAAGGAAATCCTATTTCTTGAGTGTAAATCTCAGCTGATGAAAGCAGAAAGCGCAACGTCGAGATGCAGATCGGTGACTGGTAATCTAGTGGAATTGATTAATAATACTCTTTATTAATCAAACTTAATTTCAGAATGTTCCTGACGGAAACTACCATTGGTGAAAATATTGGAGCATACATGGAAACAAGAGCTGGAAGAGAGGGAGAGATTGATCGCGGGCATTCAAACTTTAACATGGGAAACCTTTTGGTTCTTCCTTATTAAACCATATAGTCAAAGGACAACGATCAAATGCCTAACCGATGCAATCGGTTAGATGATTCCTGAAATTATTGATGCCACATATACTTCCCAGCTACATTCGCGTATGAGTCATCCTCCAGAACTATAACCGATGCTCACCATATGCTAGCTCAAGCCAAAAGATAGTCATCCAAAAAAATGAACCATTCTTACTGACTGCAAGCATGTCTATTTCGACGAGATTTTCATATATTTGTTATTTGGTCATACTAGCTCACAGCATTTTTATTTCATAGTTAGTTAGCTTAGATAGTATTTATAGACCCTTTCATGTTTTTAGAAAGGGTCCTAAAATTTTTGTATTAAGACTTGGATTGGAAGTTACACTATTGTGCTTCCAATATATATATTTTTTATGAAACTGGACCTGAATTTTGAGTTTTTAATGAAGAGTACTTTTGTTTGATATGCACCACTGCTTCCTATAAAAGTATTTCCAAGTTAGAAAGTGAGATCCAAATGCAATTCATGTCGGAGGGGATTCAAACACATATGGTACTATTATCTATGTTTTGCTTCATTATTTTATGTGAATTAGCATTCATTCATTTTGCTAGTATTGATGTATGTATAAGCTCTTACAACAATCTCTTTTACTTATCACTATTGAATGTTCAAGAGTTGTTATTTTTCATCTATATATGTGTCAATGATATATGAAGATCAGTGCAATAATGTTTTAAATATTACTTTGTTCAAATATTTGAACAAAGTAATTATCATATGAATGAATATTTTTGTTTAAAAGTAGAGTCATCTACATGCCTACTTTTCAATAAGAACCATTAAGAGTTGCATTAAAACAGAGACTTCCCGGGATAGGTTAGTTAATTACATTATTGCATTTTAGAATAAATATTTCATCATTTTCCATTAGATATAAGTAAATTAAACACTTATCCATCCCATTCATAAATCATTTGGAAATTGGTCCCATTATATCGAGTCAGAGCTACCAAACCAAACGGAAAAGGAGTTGCCTTTAAGGTCTAGATTGGGTGGTTTTCCCTGATGTTGATGCAACGATTTTCGAGGCATCAACAAAACCTGGGTTGATAATTTAAGTCTAGGAGCTCTTGGGAGTTGTAAAACTCTTGGTGCAATACCAGGGCTCACCACGTTTTGGCGTTGTTGATGGGGAGGTGTCTAAGTAGGTGTTGATACTTCTTAAGCATTGTTTTTTTCTGTTTTTCATTAGTCTTATTGCTTTGAAAAAGTGAAAAATTGAAAAATTTTCTCTTTCATGTCTCGTAGGAGTAGGGATAACCAAGGAAAATTCTTACCAAAAACCTCCACAACCTCAAGTATCCAACCTCCACTCTTCCTTAGTGGCTGTGAAATTACTGCTCTGACTACAAGGGAGTTAGAAGACTCTCTAGGTGAGCTAAATGAAACATTTGGAGAGCCTATTGGAGAAGAAGAACCTACCTCACCTGCTCAAAATATGGCTGAAAATGAAAACAATTAGATTTTCCCTATTACAGAAACCAATGGAGAGGCTAGAATGAAAAATGTAATCCTTACTTCCCTTCAACATTTCCATGGCCTAACCTCTGAATATCCTGATGCCTTCATGTTTGAGTTTGTTGTTGTTTGTAGGACCTATGACTATGCCTCTGATGGGCAAAAGTTTAAGTTGTTTCCTTCTATCCTCAAACATACATCCTTGTGCTGATTTATGAATCTATCTAGAGGTAGCATCACTATTTGGGACCAAATGCTACAAATCTTCAATGATAAATACCAGGATTACTTTAGGTCCAAATAAATAAAAGAGGAAATATTTAGGATGACCCTTGGACCTAATGAATCTTTGGAGGACTCTGAGGAAAGGTTTCAACTCAATTATATGAGGGTAAATTCTACCCTTGATACTGAGTCACTCAAGCTAGTTTTTCTCTGAGGGATCAAGGAAGAGGAAATGGAAAACCTCAACATGCTATCTAGAGGAGATATCTACCAATTTCTTGATGATGACATCAAAATTGTATTCAATAATTACTCCAGGGTTGTTAGGAAGAAGGGTAGCTTTAGCCAAAGCTTGGTTAGTTCCTCTCCCTCCACAAAATCCATGAAGCATGAAATAGGGAATATGTTGGAGGATTTCAAGAGTGAAATGTTGCATATCTTTTCCATACAAATGGATACTATGCAAATCAAAAGGAAAAAAGCGGAAATGAAAAGGGCACTAGACATTTTCTTCCCTAGATGCACTAAAGACATCCTAGGAATGAATGCCCACTAAATGTCATAGAAGTTTTCCTAGTATGTGAAGAGAATCATGCAACAAAAAAAGGTCCCTATCTTCCAGGTCTAAAGTTTGTATACCAAGAAGGAGTAGAGAGTGGGTCAGAACAACTGTGCTTCATCAACCAAAAGTGACCCCCAGGATCTCAGCCATATCAACAAGGCATGCAAGGTGCATATTATCTTCACTACATTTAAATCAGAATGCACCTTTCCAACCTTGGTACCCTTCCACTCATCAATCATGCCCCATGTTGAGAAATCTAGAACATGAATAGTTAATGATTCCTCTGCTTGATAATTGCTTCTAATATACTTTTACTTCTTAACTTATAGTCTTTTCTTAGTTATGTTATTATTGTGTTCTCTTCATCAAGATAACTACCAATATGCACAATAAAAGATAAGTGACACAATATGTAGGCTTGTTATCCAAGGCCAAAACCTCTCACCTCTTGAGAGGAAAACCTTATCAAAATTCTTTTTCTAGATCTTTAATTGATGAGTACCATGACCATGACAAAGACCCTTGATTCTAGTATCCTCCCAAGAACCTTTTTACTAATGTTGATGTTCTACCTCTTCCCTTTCTTGACTTTATTCTTGATCTTGAACTTATCTCCTTGGCTTCTTCTAGAGAAACTCGGTCTCTATACTTCAAACTATTTTTTGTCGACTTCTTCTAGAGAAACGCTTTCTCTATTATATTACTGGTTTCCTCTAGAGAATCTTAGTCTCCAGATCTATCTCGGTTACCCAAAACAAGTATCCCAGAAGAATCCTTCCTTTGTTGACCCTGGGAGAAAACTTTCCTTCACTGATCTAGAAGAAAGCACCTTCACTACCCCAAAAGAAACATTCTTCGCTGTCCCAGAAGAAATTTTCTTCATTGCCCCAAAAGAAAATCTCCTTATCTGTTTCACACATCTCATGGTAGCCTCTTATTTGCACTTCTTCTTCAATGAATTCTTTTCAAGTTACTTACCTCTAAGTGAGGGAGAGTGTGGCTATATATACACTTCATCTCATGTCTTTTAGGCTAACATGATCACAAGAGTTAGGCCAACTTCTTGCAACATGTTCTTCCATCATTGTAGGCCGACTTGAAAACGCTAAGTGACAAGGTCTTGGAGGATACTTTTACATTGAAAAGATTTACCTTTTACAAAGTGTAACATGATTTCATTACATGAAAATGACTCTATCATTTTATGACTAGATCACAAATGATTCCTAAAGACTCTCAATGGGAGTCTTGACTCAAAAATAAAATATCTTTCTCATGAAACCCATGAAGTAAGCAATACAATAAATTTGTTTTTCTTCTTTACATATCATTACATAAAATCATAATTACATGTCATTATGAAGACTGAACCTAGTTACACTTTTCAACACTCCCTCTTAACTAGGGAGGTATTCATAATGGTACTTGGACACTCTCAATATGAAAAATTTCTCATAAGAAGAATTCGGATTTGTAACATATTTGTATGGCATCATATCAACCAGCATTGTTACATAGAAAGGCCTTGAATAATAACTCCATCTATCCACAAGATCAGAGCTCAATGTTGGTAAGACCAATTATTTATAGACACTCTCATCATTCTCTCTCTTGGAACATCCGCAAACCAGGTACCCAGGGTGTGTTCCATTTGGACTATTCTTATCTTGGACTCCCTAGTCCATAAAGAATAGCAGTTCTCTGTGACTACTCTTCTATTGGATTCCCTATATCATCCTCAAAGAGTATCGGATGCCAAATGATGACCCAATCCTCCATTCTATCTTCTCAGATGAAGACCAGAATGACACGTCTAGAAAACATTAGTTAAAAGGATAAGTCTTGTGATTATGTAAGTATTTAAAATTATATTCTATTTGTTTTAGGAGGATTCTCTAACTATTTTTGTAAATGGATATCAAACACTGAGTATGAAAATGTGAATGGTTGCAATTGAAGAGCAGATGGGCAAATTGAATAGCCACTCAAGATTTATTGTAAAAGGGAACTCCTACTTTAAGTGACTTGTGAGGGTAGGAAGAACATGAAGTTTTGGAACTCTTTTTTTGTATACTTTTACTATATTAAATAAAAGATAAAAAGATTTTTGAGATTTTTTTTGGATTTCATATTGAGAATTTTTTTTCTAAAGAAAGAAAGCAAGAAGAACCCTATTCATGGCCAACTGATGGATCTATAATTTTTTTTCATCTGTTTGTATTAATAAAATATTATAAATTGGTTATGGATTTGATTGCACTGACATATACAATATCATATATATACGTGATTTCATTCTTATTTATGTGAATTAACTATGAGTTGTGCTTTATATTGTGCAATTTGAATTTTTTATATTTACATTAATTACACTTTATGCTTGCAATCAATTTTTGTGATTTGTAATTAGGAGTAGTCAGAGGCTAGAATAGGACTACAATTTCATAATAGATTAGGAATGCATCTAGGATTTTAGAGAGCTTCAATGAAAAAGTATCTTTTTGGGGAGCAATCAATTTTATTGGCGGCAGTCAAAGCCACATATTAGAGGAGATTTCCATATCAAACAAAAGTAGGTCTACTTGTGACCTACCATTAGGAAATTATCCCTATTGTTGGCATGATATTTTTTATGCCTTAACACTTCCTGAGCAACATCTTCTATTTTTAAGTTCTTCCTCTTAGTGAGGTACTTAGTAATCAATCAATTCCATAGTTGATTCATGTTTCATATTGTTTTTTTTCTAGTATAATTTTTCCCTCTTCACCTAGCTCTAGAAAAATAGTATAAGCTAGGATCTTATCACTGGTTAACATCTTTAAATAAGAAACATGGAATATTGGATATACATGTGAATATATAGATAACCCCAATTTGTAAGCCATATTCCCAATCATGTACAACTTATAAGAACCATAATACATGGGTGGTAATTTATTATCCTTCTTTTGTTACACAAGGGACATAAATTTATATCATTGTATCCTTAAAAATAACAAAACCTAACTTCAAATTTTCTTTCATTTCTATGTTGATGTTCTTCTTGTTTCATAATATTTTGTGTTATAGCCAATTTGTATTTCTATAATTGGAGAATCTCTTGTTGGTGCTTGATTTGATCCTCCACCGCCTGAATCTTAGGTTTCCCTCTCAAGGGTGATGTAATAGGTTGATGATAACACCCAAATAGGGAAGTTTTGGATGAAGTATGAAAGGATGGGTTGTACCACCATTCTACCAAAGGTAACCATTCAACTCATTGTGGTTGCTTATTAGATGCAAAGAAATACATATAACCTTCCAAGTGTTTATTCACAATCTCAATTCACCCATTAGATTAGGAATGATAAGAAGAGTGATCCACCTAAGTAGCCAAATAAGAAAACAAGTTAGTCAACAAATCACTAGTGAAAATTGGATCCATGTCATTTACAATAATATTAGGGTTTCCATGTAGTTGTGGTTATTGTACTTGCCTTAAAGAATAATAAAGTGAGAAAATTTTGGCATGCTTTATGAGTTGAACCACCATCACCATCATGGCATTCTTCCGTTCATACATTGGTAGACTTGTGATAAAATCTAGTGATGTATCTTCCCACTGTTAGCCTACTATCAGTAACATTTCTAGAAGACTTGGGGTCTTCATTATCACTTCTTTGTTTTTTTTACCCCAAACCGTGCCCAAATCAAACACTTTGTCATAAAGTTTTGAACATCATTTTAATATTGCACTATAAAAATTCCTTATTAATCCTATGACAAGTTTTGGAAATCATGAGTGCCCACGTATAGGAGAAGTATGTAGTTTTAAACAACACATTTCTTTGTGTTGAGAATTCATACATAAACATAGGTGATATTTATACTAAAGTGAACCGATTTTCCATATAAAAAAAAGATATATTATGCTCTTTTTGTCATCATATACCTGCTTCTTTCATGCATCAACCTATATAAAGGAAATAAAACCAAGAAAGGCCTTAATTTCTTTGTATTTCCTTGAAAAGACATCCATGATTTTAAATATCCTTTTTCTATAGCTAATTTTGAAGTGATAACTTAGCTTATTTGTGATCCACCCTTGTTTCCCTTATAAAGGTAGTTGTTGTTCCAAAAAGTACTTCAAAATATCATGCTCTATTTTTATCTTGAAGTGTCTTCCTATTAGGCAAGGGAATGGTTTCTTAACTACCTGCAATATGGCCAAAATTTCCTTCTGACAAATAGATTTGAATCAATTCTTTCCTTTAAGTTGGTTGCTTTCAAAGGTAATTTCCCTTCCTTCTTGCATTAAAACTACACTAATTCCATACCTCAATGAGTCACACTACAAAATAAAGATTTTTGTGAAGTTAGGTGTGTCTAAGGCAAGAGTTCTACACATGGCCTCCTTAAATATCTCAAAATATTAGGCCTCATGTTTAACCCATGATGATATGGATCTTAGAGCAATTAACAATTGGTGTCTAAGACCTAGTCCTCTAGTTCTCCAAACATGTTAAATTTTTCTCCATATGCTTTTAGGACTTGATCCTCTTTTTTTCATTATCATCTTATGGAGGAGGATAATAAGGATAATGGGATTGATATTTCATTAATAATGTAATCCGTCATGTATTTTAGTTTCTTTTTGAGACCATCTTTTTCTTCCCATCTATTTCAAATTAAGTTTGAAATTTTAGAATTCTAATTTAGGTACTATTAAAACTTGAAATGACCATCTCAAATATTTTTGACATGTCACAAATTTTACAATAAATTTGTAACAGTCCTAGGTTAAAAGTTCGTGTAATAAAGTTAATAAAGGAAAAATAAGACCACGGTCATGGGACACGTATTCCAAGATGAATGTTGGGAAAAACATCCTAGTGGGTGTTCATTTTGGTTTATTATGGCTAAGGAAATCATAAAATACATTAACAAAGGAAAATAGGCATTAATTGGTATTTTATTTATGAAAATAAAGGAAAATAGGAGAAAAGGGAGGTGAAAGGTCACAGGTTTTCTCGAGAGGAACATTGAAGAAAAAATTAAGGAAAATGAAGAAAATAAACGCCTCGATGGTAAAAAGGATTCTAAGTATCAGTTCATGGATTTTGGTCAGTGTGTGCGACTTTTGTCCATTTTAGCTCAGATTTGTCTATATATTATCTCTATTCTCTCATACTCTTGCACACTTAGAGAATTCTTGGAGCACTCTAGCACTGGACAAGGGAAGGACAGGGAAAGGAAAGGATAAGCAAGGAAATTTGGATCAAGTAGCTTCAGTGGTAATACTTGCAGTTAACAAATTGCATGTGTGAATTCATAGCTGGTTTATGGATGCATGGTACATGCATGTATGTATTTTGGTTCTCTTGTTGTCATTGCCACGGGTTTTCTCAGGCATGACATTGGTTTTAGCCTTGCCTTTCCATTTTCAGATAGCCATGGTGTGATGGGATTCTTTTACTTAGTTGAGCTTTGGATTGTCGGATGGTTTTGGAAATGGGTGAGATGGTCTCAGGAAAACTCCAAAGGGCCTAGGAATCCCTTAACTGATTTTGGCGAGATTGTGGTAAATCCTGAGTGTGGAGACGGGAACATTCCTCAAGGTATTAGTGAAAATCCAGAGGCATCCAAGCTTGTTTTGGGCCTAGTGATCCCTTGACTGGTTTTAGCTGGATTGCAGTAAATCCTGGTAGTGTATGATATTGTTTTGGGCCTAGGACTCCCTTGACCGGTAATGGCAGGATTGCGGTAAATCCAGGTTGTCTATACCCTTTTTTGGGCCTAAGAATCCCTTGACTAATTTTGGCAGGATTGTGATAAAGCCTAAGGGTGGAGGTGGTTTGATCTCAGGAAACCTTGGTAGATTTGATCTTAAATCCCACTCAACTCTAGTAAATGTATGATTGTCATGTTTTCAGCAACTTGTTCATTGTAAATACTGCATTGAGCTAAGTTATAAAGCTCCATGGGAAGTATGCTTTTGTCTTCAGTTATTTTTTTGGTTGTAGGTGTCATCGATCACCGAGGATGGTGTTCCCTTAATGGGGAGGGGTATGTAACATCCCTGGGTTAAACTTTCATGTAATAAAGTTAAGAAAGGAAAAATAAGACCAAGGTCATGGGACACATATTCCAAGTTGAATGTTGGTAAAAACATCCTAGTGGGTGTTCATTTTGGTTTATTATGGCTAAGTAAATTGGAAAAGGAATTGGAAAAGGAAAAGAGGCATTAATTGGTATTTTATTTATGAAAATAAAGGAAAATAGGAGAAAATGGAAGGGAAAGGTCACAGGTTTGCATGAGAGGAAAATTGAAGAAAAAATGAAGGAAAATGAAGAAAATAGTGACCTCGATGATAAAAAGGATTTTGCGGATTAGTTCATGGCTTTTGGTCAACATGTGATACTTTCGTCAATTTTAGTTTGTAGATCTCTCTCTATTCTCTCTATTATCTCATACTCTTGCATGCTTAGAGCATTCTTGGAGCACTCTAGCATTGGACAAAGGAAGGACAAGGAAAGAAAATGACAAGCAAGGAAAATTGGATCAATCAGCTTCAATGGGAATACTTGTAGGTAAACTGTTGCATGTATGATTTCCTAGCTGGTTTATGGATGCATGGCACATGCATGTATGTACTTTGTATCTCTTATTGTCATTGTCATGGGTTTTTCAAAGTGTGAGTGTGGTTTCATCCTTTTCGTGCTTCAATGGGAATACTTGTAGGTAAAAAGTTGCATGTATGATTTCCTAGTTGGTTTATGGGTGCATGGCACATGCATGTATGTACTTTATATCTCTTACTATCATTGTCATGGGTTTTTCCAAGTGTGAGTGTGGTTTCATCCTTTTCGTGCCATTTCTAGATAACCATGGTGTGATGGGGTTCTTTTACTTGGTTGAGCTTTAGATTTCCAGATGGTTTTGGAACTAGGTAAGGTGGTCTTAGGAAAATTCCCAAGGGCATAGAAATCCCTTGACTGGTTTTGGAAAGATTGCGATAAAGCTTGAGGGTGAAGACGAGAAAATTCTTGAAGATATTGGTGAATAAATCTAGAGGCATCAAAGCTTGTTTTGGGCATAGTGATCCCTTGATCGGTTTTTGTGGGATTGTGGTAAAGCCTAGTAGTGTATGTTCTTATTTTGGGCCTAGGAGTCCCTTGACAAACAATGGCAGGATAGTGGTAAAGCATGGATGTTTATACCCTTGTTTGGGCCTAGGAATCTCTTGATTGGTTTTAGCAGGATTACGGTAAAGCCTGAGGGTGGAGGTGGTTTGATATCTGGGAATCCCTGGTATATTTGGTCTTGAGTCCCACATTCATGCTTGGAATATGGCATGGGGGTGATTGGCTAAAAGAAAGATTTGGTTCAACTTAATCTATGGCCAGGTCATACATGGAAGTCACTCACTTGGTTGGATTTGCATATGATAATGATAGCCCTTTTCCTTTGTATTTCATGAGTATTTATACTTTGTATTATGTGGATTTGATGATTGTTCTATCATTGTGATTATTTTGGTTATATGTTGGTTATAAGCATGGTTTCATGACAGATCCTAGGTATGGATATTAACATGTTTTGATTGGAAAATGAATGGTTATTGAATGCATGAACTAATACATGTTATTTAAACTACTAGGAGAGGGCATTAGGATTTCTTGTTGATTCTCATATAAGTATCAAGCCCCTATGTTTAGATATGCATTCATGACCTATAGATTACATGTTCACTATTGTGGCTAGCTTCAGCCCCCTAGAGACAACCCCTAGGTTGGAGGAAAGACCAATGCCTAGGACATCATAGATGAGTGCTTACAGGGTTTGCAAGAGCTGTCACACACACTCAGTATTTAATATGTCACAGAATAGAGGTGATTCATAACCCTCCTCCAGAGTAAATGCATAACAATCATATGAAAAATTAACTCACAGAAACATCAATGAAAATATACAACGACCTTCATCACATGGGTCTGCATTTTAATAACTCATTGTAGTATATGGGAAAAAAGAGTTAAACAAGAAGGATATTTGATACACAGGGCTTATCTCTAATAATCATATGTAGAAAAATTAGAGTGAAACAGGTTAGGTAGAGATGGAGGATGAGATGCAAAGATACATAATGTGCACATTAAGGATTTAATTTCCATGTCCATACAGGCATTATACATCAATATTTGACTTCAATGAATCCTTACATTCATGAGAAAAACATCCAACAACTACTTATGATATAATATGAGAGGAAAATGTGTTGAAATATGGCAACAAGAATATTCCAATTTAATTTTTCCTTGAATTGAATTGTGAATTAAAATCAAATTTAGTCTTGACAGCTACTTGGAAATAATTAATTAATTTATTTTAAATTAATTTGTTGGAGAAATTCAAGTTAGAAGTCTTTTTGAAGTCATGCAAGAGTTATCCCTTAAATTAAGGAGATAAGATTGAGTTGTAATTAGTTAACTCAGTTTACTGAGTTAAGTCCATTTAAATTAGTTACAAACTGTTTGAGGAACTAATAGTGAGTTAACAGTTAGTTGATGAATTAATGCACTCAACTAGTGCTACTCCAGTTAACTGAAGATTCCCTCATCAGAAACTCATGCATGTCTATTATGAGAAAGACCCACTTGAGATTAATGTTCAAGGACAGTGCACTATCAGCTGCATGTGTTTTCTCATGGAGAAAACTCATGCATGTATTCAAGGATTCATCCTTGAGGATTTCGTAGTTTTGGAGGTTGGGTTTTCCACTTGGTAATAGGAAAATCATCCACGTGGAAGAGCACAACGAAATAGGAGCTTGGAGAGAAAAGAGGAAGGCTGGAGAGAAGCTAAGATTACCTGTGAGCATTTGTGAGGATTGTACTGAGAGCTGGCTAGCTGTGATAGCTAAGGCTTTGTATAATTCCTATGTATTTCCACCATGTATGATAATACAATAGTGTGGGGTTTTATTTGAGGATTTACCCAAAGTATTTTCATGTGTATTGTGCCATTGATTCTTCTTCTTCCGGTTATATTGTTTAGCTTGATCTTTAAGCTTCTGCAAATTGATGGTAGAAGTAGGTTATAGTATTCTACTTTGATTGATATTACGTTATCGGGTTAACCTGCACAGATTTTCTACATGGTATCAGAGATGTGAAAAATATACTGAGAAGAGAATTCAAAGTTTGAAGTTCGGGGTTTCAGGTGCAAATCGAATTCATATCACACTTCAAGGTTGGCCAATGGCGTTCTATGGCTTGAGACTCGAGTATGCCTTGGAAGGTAGCTCTAATTACATAGCATGGAAAGATAGAATGCATGTTATATTAGAAGACAATGGCTTGAAGGAATTCATTGATCAAGAAATCCCAAAGCCAGCTTCAACTAATGCACAAGAGGTGGCTAAGTGGAAGAAGTGTGTGGCGAAGGTGACAAGGATCATCCTTGAGGGAGTTCAAGATCATATTGTCTCGAGCCTCCATGGGAAGGATACTCCATTTTCAATGTGGAATACATTGAAGGACCTCTACCAGAATAGTAGCGACTAGAGGAAATCAACGCTTAAGGATAAGCTTCAAAGAATCAAGATGGAGAAGGGCGATACTATTTCGACAAATTTGAAAAATCTCACCACCTACAAAGATGAGCTTGGCAATGTGGGAATAACTACCACTAATGATGATATGGTGAGCCTTGCTCTCCTTGGCCTTCCAAAGAGTTGGAATAGCTACCAGGACTTTATGAATGGAAGGGAGAAATCACCAGATTGGGAAAAACTGTGGTCTGATCTTATGTAGGAGGAGATTAGGAGGAGCACACGAGATGGTTCTTCATCCAAGAATGATGATGAAGAAAATCTGGCCTTAGCAAGTAAGGCAAGGAAAGGGAAGGGGAAGGCTTCCCATTTCAAATCAAATTCTTCTCATGGAGGGAAGAAGGGTGACATGTCTAAAGTAAGATGGTTTAATTGTTACAATATGGGACATTATGAAACTAATTTCCCATCGAAGAAGTCCAAGAATGAATCCTTGAAAGGATCGGAAGGTGAGGCATTAGCGTCTCAGTTTGAAATGGACTTTACCTTCATCGCATGCATGTCATCATCAATGATGGGTTGTGTCTAGTATCTTGATAGTGCAGCCTCATTCCACATGACCGATGATAAAAATTTATTCACTACCTTGGAGGAGAAAGACCTCAAGATGCGCATAGAGATGGGTGGCGACGGAAGGTATAGTGTTTCAGGAGTGGGCATGGTTGCTTTCCAGAGGGAGCATAGAGCTCCTCTCACCTTGACAGATGTGATGTATGTGCTTGGACTGAAGAAGAAATTGGCATCGGTTGCGATGTTGGAGGACAAAGGCTACGATGTTGTCTTCAGTAAAGGAAAGGCGTTCCTAAGACACATAGCCATAGGTCAAACCAAGAGGATAAGGATTCGGGTGAAGAATCTCTATAAAATAGAGGTAGATGATTGTACAACATTGAGTAGAAAAGTAGAATTGGTGCAAAGCCAAGACATTGGCAAGTTGTGGCACGGGCAGTTGGGCCATTTACATCATGGGGCTTTGAACATAATGCAACAGATATCTACAAGACTTCCCAAAGGTAAACTTGAGCAAGTTGACACATGCAAAGGTTGTACCTTGTGAAAGTACACCAACTCTTCCTTTCATGATCGAGACAGTCGAGCAGAGATTATCTTAGAGTGAGTTCATACTGATTTGTGTGGACCATTCTCGATGGCATCATAGCGAAGCAAAGGTATTTTGTGATTTTAATTGATGACTATTCTCATAAATGTTGGATTTATTTCATGCAGAAGAAGGACCAAACCTTCACAAAGTTTTGTGAGTTCAAAGCTTTGGTCGAGAAAGAGTCAGGGAAGAAGATCAAGGCCTTGAGAAGTGACAACGGTGGAGAATATGTCTCTTAAGAGTTTAAGGACTTCTATGCAGTAGAAGGAATTAAACGAGAGTTGACGACACCTCATAACCCACAGCAGAATGGGGTGGCCAAGAGGAAGAACATAACTATTGTAGGGATAGCACGGGCAATGTTGTATGACCAAGGCCTACCACTTCACTTGTGGGTTGAGGTATGCAACACAATGATCTATTGCAAAATAGAAGCCCACATCACATACTTGGGACGAAGACACCAGAGGAAGCTTTCTTCGGTAAGGGACCAAATGTGGGTCACTTCATGATCTTTGGCTCGTCAATATATTGCCATGTGACAA
Organism: Pinus taeda; assembly: GCA_000404065.3. NCBI lineage: Eukaryota > Viridiplantae > Streptophyta > Pinopsida > Pinales > Pinaceae > Pinus > Pinus taeda. The sequence continues at coordinate 38,909 of APFE030007845.1, read as the reverse complement.
AGGATGCACGGAATAAGCTTGAGTTAACAACAGAGTTTGGGATATTTGTGGAGTATACTGATACACCTGACAACTATCGAGTGTACTTGCCTACCAATCAGAGGATAGTGGTTCGCATAGATCTCAAGTTTGATGAGGAGAAGGCCATGTGAGTTTCCCTTGAGAGGGAGCTCCAACTACAAGCTGTGGAGGAACTATTGGTTCCTAAGGAGGAGGAGCCTTAGACTGATGTGGAGAAACCGCATGCAGAGGTTCTAGGAGTGGAGACATCCACTCAAGCAAATTCTTCCAGAGATGGACGAAAGCACACAAGAGAAGCTGACAGATTGTTGGAGTTTGCAAGAGAGAATGTGGGAGCACCATCTGCTCAGCGCAGATAGAGGAGGTCACCTAAGAGGTACACTAGATACATGGCCCTTACTAAGGAAACTGTTGAGACTGAGCCATCTTTCTTTGAGGAAGAAGTGCAGCAACTGATTTGGGTTGATGCTATGGTGGAGGAGTATGACTCCATAGTTCATAAAAATGTTTGGGATGTGGTTCCGAGACTAGAGAACAAGTCAGTTGTGAGCTCCCACTGGCTTTACAAGGTAAAACAAGCTACTGATGGTAGTGTGGAGAAGCATAAGGCAAGATTTTTTGCCTATGGCTTTTCATAAGTAGTGAGGAGGATCATGTTGCTGCGGTATATTTCGACAGAGGAGCAAGATGTTGACATTTTGACAAAGGCATTGTCAAAGTGCAAATTCAAGTTCCGTAGAGAAAAGATCGGGGTGGCAGATAATCCCTTTCTTGTTGAGAGGGGGTGTTGAAATATGGCAACAAGAATATTCCAATTTAATTTGTCCTTGATTTAAATTGTGAATTAAAATCGAGTTTAGTCTTAACAGCTACTTGGAAATAATTATTTTATTTATTTTAAATTAATTAGTTGGATAAATTCAAGTTAGAAGTCTTTCTAAAGTCATGCAAGAGTTATCCCTTAAATTAAGGAGATAATATTGAGTTATATTTGAGTTGTAATTAGTTAACTCAGTTTACTGAGTTAAGTTCAATTAAATTAGTTCCAAACTGTTTGAGGAACTAATAGTGAGTTAACAGTCAATTGATGCATTAATGCACTCAACTAGTGCTACTCCAGTTAACTGAAGATTCCCTTATCAGAAACTCACGCATGTCTATTCTGAGAAAGACCCAGTTGTGATTAATGTTCAAGGAAAGATACTTGCAATAGTTCCATATTTCTGGAAACTAATCAAGAGATATTATTTTTTTTGATACATTATTGAGATTTTTATTCCATAATTATTGAAACATTTAGGAAATATCTTGTCTATATATATTATTTCATTTGTAATAAACTATGTGGGATTTTGATGCCAAGGCTCTTAAAGTTGTAATAGCTTCTATTATAGGATTTCTAGTGAAAGCCTTTCGGCTCTAGTTTTGTAGAATTTTGTGTTTTTTACTATGTCTTTCTAGTGTTTCAGATCTTATTTCTACACATGTTCAAAGTATTTATAGGAAGATCTGGGTAAGTGTCGATTAGGTATTAATCTCTCTAAAATCACCTACAAAATCATAACCTTTACAAATATATTAGCTTATTGGATTGTTTGTCCAAGATAACTCCTCTTTGATTGGTTTTTGCTTTATGCCTTCTGATAGCCATTAAAAGAGATTATCTTATTGGACTATCTATCTAAAATAAATCCTCTTACAATTGGTTTTAGTTTGGCCTTCAGTTGCCTTTGAATATATTTTGTTGGGCTGTAGAAATGTTCTACATGCATCCAAATTTCCCTAGTTGTTATGAATTCTGTCTGACTGCTTAATTATTAGGAATCTCCTTACATTCTTCTATCATAATCCTTGAAAATATAAGTGATTATGTCAGCCTGGAAGCTAACACGTTCTGAATGGACCCTGTGAGAGAGGCCTTTAATCATGGATAGGGATTGTCATTGATCACCAACCACCCCCAATTAATACCATAAATATAGCCATTGTGATTTAAACACTATTGTTCAGTGAAATGTGAACAATGTTAAACAAAGCCTTGTAACCATTGAGGGAGCCCCCTCTAGTTCATGGGCAAGCTTGAACCTAAAGGATAGTTTAGTTGGTTTCCTAACATAGTTTTTGTAGTCAAGGACTGCCTATGAGAAACAAGTACAACATAAACCATGTTGGTATTTCAACCATATCAAAATCATTTACACCTAGGGTTTCATTGTTCATGTCCTAGGATCTTTTATCAACTTCTGCAAGGGTTTTGTTATAAACCAGATATATTATCACCAAACCCTAAAAATATATGGTTTTATTGTATGCCGTAGGTTCCATCAACAAACCCTAATAGTCAAAATGCCTAGCTTTTACCAAAGTGAACAAATAACAAAAAAAATGTTATTATAAGTGTTGATTTAATCTAGAGATCAAGTATCATAACAATATAATAATCTTCATGATTCTACAACAAAACCATAGAAATGAGAGACTCATAAAGAAAAAATTTAAAGAAAGAATGATTTTATCTACTTTTATGACAGAGAATTTCTACAACTCCTATAATCATAAACATACATTTAGTTGCTCCTTTTGCAAACCTTTAAGGACTCCCTCTTCAAGGGATCCTTCTCACCATAATAGTCTTATTCACCAAAGCATCAACATCCTTATGGTCCATCTTCTTATGAGTCTACCTTTATTAGAGTGCCCAAGGATCCAATTTGATTACCAAGTTACTATTCCCTTCACTCATCATGATATTTCTTTATGTACATGCAACATTTACTAGAAAAGTACCACCAAAAGTATACAAGTACAAGAGCATGATTACGATTTGGAAAATCTAGGGATTTCATGGAATCAATAGAGTGGGATAATTCCTATGGTTTCTATCTCCAAACACTATGTTTCTTGATGTTATTTTCAAAACATCAAACCTATGGTTTGAATTTAAAATTTAATTCTACCTTCACTAGGGTTTTCCATTTCTCCCTAGACTACCTACAAACCCTAGATACCAAAATTTATGGTTTCTATGAAGGAATAATGAGATTAGGGTTATGGGTTTTACATTGATTAGGGTTATCTAATTCAATATCCATCTAAGGTTTCTAAAAAATCTTCAACAAATAGAAGGCTAAAAACCCTAGACTCAAAACATATAGAAAAACTCTAATGCATATTCATATTTAAACAAAAACTCAAAAATGAACATGTTATGTCATATGTACCTTATATCAACCTTACCTAATTCTTTATTTAAAGTGACTACTTCCTAAGGGTTAATTTGTACCTCCTTCAATGTTCCCTTCAAGAGGAACTTCAACGACATTGACTCAAGATATTCTACTTTAAAATTACTAATTGTTGTTCCTTTTGCTATGGATATTCCTTAATGTCATAGGCTACTTCTTCTCCTCGAGGTTGAGATTTTGTGGTTTCTCAATGATAGGTTTGCACATAATTATCCTTTTGCCATGTTTGAAAGTAGACCGGTCCCTGTTAGGGATTTTAATGATCATACAAGGTAATATTGTAATATATCACTATATTATTCCAAAGAAATACAAACTTGATTTATCTTCAAAGTGTCACAATTTGATGGAGAGAGAGGTTTCTACTAGTCTTGGTAACAACTCATATGATATTCTAAATTTCTGAAATTGATTTGCGGTTGTTAAAGTGACTATCGCTTACAATCAAATATTTCAAATGCGCCTAATATGATTCTATACAGTTCGGTCTTAGTCTCCCTTTTCTTTATTGGTTATTAGGACTACAACAAATACATTAAGCGTATGATCTGGTTATAATATTTCACATATCTCAGTGGCAATTTCAAGACATTCAGACCTTCGATCTTCCTCATATGATTCTTGGCCTAGGCTTCTTGGATTTCTAGTAGATGCTTCTCAACTTCTTCAATCTCTTTAGTCTTCTAGCCCAGGCCTACGACATTATTTCAAAGATATTGAATCATAAAGAACTCCAATTACATATTCTTTGAGATGCCTTTTCTCCTTCTTGCTCCACCTTAGCTCTGATACCATGTTACAAAATCAGAAAATAAGAAAGATTTACTTATCTTAATAATTACTTGAAATTTAGTAGTATCTTATTATCATCAAGCAATTACCAAAAAGTAAATTCATGAAGATCAAAACAACAAGGAGATAGGATGTAGGCTCTTAGCAATGGAAAAACCCCTCTTCTAGGAGAAAATCCAAAAATTATCTTCTCTTATTCAAGAACGAAATCAAATGAGACAACCAAGAACCTTTGACCAATAATAATACCTCCTCCAATCCACAAAGTTACCCTCCCAACAAATTCATTTCAAGATTAAAAAAGTCTACTTCTAATCAACAAAAGTCAACCTTCTTCAAAATTGCTTCAAACATAAATTTTGGTCTTCATGTATCAAAATTTTGGCCTCTACTACAGACCTACAATTTTCGACCCTTCCTGCAACTCATAATATTCATATGTGTGATCTAGAAAGAAGAGAAAACTTGCTTCTTTCCTTCAATAGCATTCCTCTTTCCCTATCTAGGGTTTATCTTCCTTTTCCAAGTATTTTTCACTGCTTCACATTTCGTTTTAATTGAAGATCAAAATTCCTTGCTTAGATTCCATAATAGGTCAAATTAATAGCTTATATATAGTGGTTCTATGAGTTCGAGTTCCCTTCATGAGGTCGACTTGATATTTATTGAAGACAACTTGGTGGAGGAGGCACAAATTACATTTTTGACACAAAAAAATAAATCAATTATTGTTTGATATAATAAGCGCAAGAAGGGCCTAATACATGATGAGAAGGAAAATGCATCATGACACAAACCCTTGAAGCACACAATGGGTGCATTAATACATTTGGGTGGAAATTCAGACAACAAAATCCAACAAAATGGGTAAAATCAGAAAAAAAAAAGTGTCAGAAGTTAAAGGATTTTTTTTTTTTAAATCCCAAATACCTTCGAATATCCGGCGAAATTTCTATACTGGTCAAATCTTCGACGATTGTCCTATCTCATTGATTATCCAATGATTTCTTATAATCCTTCATCTTGTCAAATATTTTATGTGTGTTCTTTTACCATAGGATATATGACAATGTATCTAATATGAAACTGTGTTGTCCAATTTGCTACAAGTAATGGTAGATAACCATTGCATAATGTTCAATTACACCATTAATGGATTTTTTCATTGACAATGTCTATTATGGGACCAATTTGGCTAATTAAAATAAATATAACATTAATATTATAATTAAATATAATATTATTAATATATATATTCATATTAATATCTACAATATGTTAATGAATATTAATATTAATATTATATTATATTATTATAATATGTGTGTGTGTGTATGTGAAGAGGCCCTAACATCTTATAACTATGACATAGTTTCTACATGTATTAGTTGTGATTGTTTTGAAAGGTTGCATTCTCATTTTGAGGTTAATTTTTGAACAAAATCATCACTAGAAGTTTGGTGACAAAAGATATCACATAGCATTCCTCAACGAGACTAAGGATACATGGGATCGACATCAAGGGCTTCTAAGGATGGAAAAGATTATTTCCCTTGTAGAAAATGCAATTGCTTGAGGCCAAGGAGAATTCTAGTAAAATCGGCTAAAAAGCATTGTAGAGACTATGGACACACTAAAAGCGAACATGAATATTATCCATTCGTAAGTTATCTATTATATGTCTTTGTATTGTAGATTGTTTTGAAAATATTTATATGTATATTGTATTTTAGATTGTATGCCTTTGTATTGTGAATTGTATTTTGTTTCTATTATAGATGTGTTGAAATATGGAAACAAGAATATTCCAATTTAATTTCTCCTTGAATTAAATTGTGAATTAAAATCGAATTTAGTTTTAACAGCTACTTGGAAATAATTAATTAACTTATTTTAAATTAATTAGTTGGAGAAATTAAAGTTAGAAGTCTTTCTGAAGTCATGGAAGAGTTATCCCTTAAATTAAGGAGATAAGATTGAGTTTTATTTGAGTTGTAATTAATTAAATCAGTTTACTAAGTTAAGTCCATTTAAATTAGTTCCAAACTGTTTGAGGAACTAATAGTGAGTTAACAGTCAATTGATGCATTAATGCACTCAACTAGTGCTACCCTAGTTAACTGAAAATTCCCTCATTAGAAACTCATGCATGTCTATTCTGAGAAAGACCCACTTGAGATTAATGTTCAAGGATAGTGTACTATTAGTTGCATGTGTTTTCTCATAGAGAAAACGCATGCATGCAGTCTGTTATCACTTACGAAATCTGATATATAAAATTTATCATCCTAGCCCGATGACAAAGGTCAGTGTTAGTCTAAGTTGAATTCATTTTTTTTCTTAAAGTCTGAAGTTTTAGGAGGTCATGAGTCAAGTGTATTCTTATCTACCATTGGTCCCCCCTCATTCACCATTGATTTCATAGTCATGTGTCACTTTGTTATCCACCACAAAGCCTTTTGGTAATTGTGTAGCGCATGCATTCTTTTTAAAGTGTTTTCGCAGCGCATTTATTTTGTTTAGCAGTTTCGCAGCGCAAAACCTTATTAGGTGATTTTGCAACGCATCATTCAAAATTTAAACTAAACATGCTGTGAAGTCAGGAATTTGTGCATTCCGCAGCGAATCTTTCCCAAATGTCAAATCCGTTAGGTAAATCAGTGGCTACGTCATCTTGTGTCAGTTCATGTACTCCACTTATCACGTCCCACCACCCATCTCCATTATCACCACCATTAGATTTGTTGATACACACAGATTACAATTTCCAAGAAAAGCCACCTTGCACACGTCTTAATGATGATTGTAAGCCTTGCATGAATAACAAATCTGCAAGATTACAATTTGAAAGATCATAAACGACAAGATTCAATTTTAAATAACATTGTAATCAAGCGAGGCAGCAAATCAAGCGAGGCAGATTTTCAAAAGAAGTTGAGTTTTTCACAGTTCGAACAGAGTTAGTATTCCTTGCTTATAGGTCATTAAGATTTCATGGAGAGATCAGTAGAGAAGAAAGAACACAGATCATGCAAATTTCTGAGAAATGAGCCTGAAGGTTTGGATATAACACTGAAGAATAAAGATGCGGAGAAGGCGTTTAAAAATTAGCTGGATGTTGGAATTTTTGCAAGAAGTTACAAGGAGGGCATGCACAGGTGACCAAAGAATTTGCACTAAATTTCACAGGATTAAATTCAAAAGTGGCTATGTTGGAATTGCAGGTCTCGCCAGAGATGATATCCACTGTGACAGAGATTCCATGAGGGCAAGAAAATTGGTTCAAGAACTTCAAATTTGACATGAATCCATGCAAAGAGTTTTTAAAGAAGGAATTTGTTAATTCAAATTTGAGTAAGTCAGTTCCTAGGAGTTATGTCAAAGATTCCTATGCACATTTACTCACCTGTATACAAAAATAACTGACTTGCGAAGGAAGGTATAACAAGGTGTTTTCGTACCATTTCAAACTCCTTTTGCATTTTACAGGGAAGGTTTCCATTGATCTACCTTTTTATCTATTCCGTAGTTTGAGTAAGATGTGTGACAAAGTACAATTGAGGAAGGAGGCTTGTGAAACTTCTTTGTTTCACCATGGCTTGATTAAATTACTTGTTTTGCATGAGCTTCAAAAGGTAGGCAAATATTGGAATAGATTTATTTTCATGGCTGGTTTCAGAAGCCAGACTGGCCTCAGTCCTCTACCTGCAAAGGATCTTACAACAGCAGGTCTTCAAACATAAACAAGAGCCAAGATATTTCCAAAATTAAAGGCGAGGAAACAAGTTAGAGAGTCTGTAAAGCCACTGATCATTCAAGATACACCTCAACAGTCAACTAAAGAAAAAGCTCAAGTCAAAGAGATTGCACATGAAGCAAGCATAGTTGAAGTAGTCCCAAGGAGAAGAACAAGAAGTCAAATGGCTAAAGAAAAGGGTAAGTCAGTAGCTGTTGAAGAAAGTCCAGTTTCAAAGGGAAATCTAAATGATTTATTGCAGACAATTGACTTTGAAGAGTCCCCACTAGTTCAAGATGATTTGATGCAGTCAGAAAAAGAGAAGACAAAGAAAGCTAAAGCCTCAAAGAAACTTAAGTTTGATGAGCAAGTTGAACAATTTGTTTTCAAACCCAGGAGACCCATAACAAGGAGATTTCAGCAAGTACAGGAGGTACCACCAAGAACAGATGAAACAGGGGAAGAGATACAACCCCATCAAAGAAAGGACAAAGGCAAAACAGTTGCCACACATAAAGAAGATAGTATAGAGGACTTGAAAAGAAGATTGGAATCTGCTAACCTTGAGATTGCCAGACTGAGGAAAGCTACTAGAATACATGCCATCATACAAGATAATTATTACAGAATTAAAACCTTATGGGAAGAGAAAGCAACTTCAAAGGTGGTTGACTGTGATACTCAATTCCATACCTGGACAGTACCGACAATTAAAGAAGCAAAATTCATCAGAATGATTAATATGCAATTAAGAGCTGGGAACAAGGTTATGAAGAAACAAATTGAAGACTTAAAGGCACAGTTAAGCCAGCTAAAGGAATCTTTTGAATGAAATCCCATTTCAAGTAAGATTATGTTTTGAATTTTGATGATTTTGCTTAGTCTCATCTTCTTGAATAATCCTGCATTTCCATTCAGTTTTGGAAAGTCTTGGAACAGTTGAAAGGAGGTTTTGATAGCAAAGTGCTCAATTAAGTAAAGTTTTGGGTTGAACCTATGTTTTTTTAAACAACTCAGCAGTTTCGTAGCGCGCTACAAAACTGCTGAAGGTGATGATTAAAGCTCAGTACTTTCATAGCGTGCTACGAAACTGTTGAAGCTAAAAAATCCAATATAAATCAACCAGTTTTGAAACATAAGCGGGAAATTTTGAAGGGTGAATATATACAAAGAATCATCCGAAGCTGCAGAAATCAATCAGGTCAAGACAGGTGGAGAAATATGGATTTGGACCCAACTTTAAATTTTTCCATAAAGTGAGCACTTTTATCACGGTTCAAATATGTCAAGATAGCTTAAAGGAGTTTTTGTTCTTAAAGGGAGTGGACAGCACATCAAGGACGTGGCCATCTGTCACATTTTGGAAAACAAAGATGAAGGACCTGCTTCTGTGGATTTGAAAACCATAAAGGTTGATGAGCAAGGGTTGTTTCCTATATTTTAGGACAATGGAGAGGATGTGGCATAGAAGACCAACATGGAGCCCTGAACACTCATTACTGCCAAACTGAAAGGAACCAGATGTCAAAGAACGAGAATAATTATAGCCAAGGCTTTTATTAGCATAACATGGTGTTAGAATCCTACTTGATTTAGATCTCTGGAAAGTTTAGTTGAAGTTTGTTACACTAAATAGGCAGTTAAAAGTTGATTAGGTGTCATTAGAAGTAGATTTCGAGTTTCCCTCATGCTTGAGGAGAAATCTCAATCAGTTAGAAGAACTCTATATATAGCTGGAGCAGCAATGTAATAGGGGTTGGAAATTTTATGAAAAAACTCTGATATTTGGCTTATGTAATACTCTGTTTTGGTAATACATGTTTGGCTTTACTTCTCAGGATTCATGAGGGATTTTATGTTCAGAATGTGTGGTATTGTTCTTTTCCTAATTCTTGCAGTGGTATGAATGTGTAATCATTTAGAATTCACTTGAGGTGCTCTAACTTCCTGTATGCATTCATAGACTGTGTGGTCCTATCTGAGTTGGTATGTTCTGAATATTTTAAATGATGAATGCCCTGACTTCTATGTAAGGTTGAAATCATTGTCATATTGAAATGATGTTGACTCCATAAACCCAATGGATAGTTGCTAAATGTGTTTCCACCATTCATATTTCTACATTTGTTTCACAAGAGTTAGCCATCTTAACTATAATCAAAATCATTAACCCTTTTTGAGAGAGCCCTCTCAGGTTGAGGAGGCTAAGCCTCAGCCTAAAGTAGGTTTGAAATAGTTACTTGA
>APFE030007845.1:0-10033 GCA_000404065.3 Pinus taeda | reverse complement strand
GAAAGAGTTTTGGATATCCATGGCTTTGTTGATGCATACTGGGCTGGAGATTTGGATCAAAGAAGATCTATAAGTGGGTATGTGTTTAACCCATTTGGAGGTGCAGTCAGCTGGATGAGCAAGAAACAATCTATAGTGGCACTATCAACTACAGAGGCAGAATACATGGCAACCACTCATGCAAGCAAGGAAGCAGTTTGGTTGTAAAGATTGTGTTCAAGTATTGGATTAACATAGGGAGCTATAAGAATAGACTGTGACAACCAAAGTGCAATTTTCTTGGCAAATAACCCTGCTTATCATTCAAAGACAAAGCACATTGATGTTCAGTATCACTTTGTGAGGGATATGATAGAAGACAAAAGGGTGTTGTTGGTAAAGGTGGACACTTTGAAGAATACTGTAGATGAATTGACAAAATTTGTGAGCTCTGAGAAGTTCTCTTGGTGTAGAGAGACAATGGGGGTTTCAGGGCTGGAAAAATGACTAAGCTCTCTTGTGGCCCCCTATGGAAAGAAAACAACAAGTGGGAGAATGTTGGGTTGTGTTATATTCTTTCCACGACTAGCCCACGTAGTTAACCGGGGGATTAGAAGGGGGGTGGATCCCCCCCTTCGTTGCGCCGATTGTGTAGCGGGGGGGTCACAGGGGATTTGAGGGTACTCGTAACCCCACTTTATGGGGTCCGAGGCAGCGTCCCAGGAAATTTTGGTATTGGAATCTATGTTAGGTTGGGCAGACCCACCTATGGTTTTGTGCATCATTTTCGCACATGTTTTTGGACACGATAGTTCTCGGTCCATGGTTTTGGAGATGATGGTTTTTGGTCCATGGTATTGGATGCGTCGGCATGTATAAATATGTATTATAACATTGAAAGGAATATAATGAGAAATCAAGCTAGTAGCCCTGATTTTGGGATCCAGGGGAAAATCTCTATGTATATGTGTTTTATGTGTTATGCTCTCGCATTGTTTAATTTCTGTGTTTTAGAATTCATATGTAGGTAATTTTTGTACGGGGTTAAAACCTACAGCATCCAAATCATCCTATAAGATGAGGTGAATCCACTCCTTGGCTAAAAACTGCACAAACAAGGGGTTTTTAAGTACCAACCTCACCTTTGATTCCCCCAAGGTTGTGAGAAAAGGAGAGATAAGCTTTCTCCCTGATTCGACCCACCAGTGAGGTCCAACTAAGGCCATATTCCTTCTATAAAGAAATATTTGTGCTTAGAGACAAAACCATCTGTAATTCGTCAGTTTGTTTCACACAATGTTCCTTTTATCAATTTCCATGAACTGTACTCTATCCTTTTCTGTCAAGGCCTCCAACAGAGGCAGAAAATGAAACTTTACCTAGATTTTAAGAATTAAGACCCTCATTAAGCGACCTCTCTTCATTTTCTTATGTCAAAACACTGCTCATTGTAGGGATGTTTGAAGGAATGTGTAGTGGGAAAAGTGTATAGTTCACCTTGGGGAAGAGAAGGACTTCATTGTAACCATGACCCTCTAATACACCAGGGAAAGTAATAGAACAACGGGGACCAAACCCCAAATCATAGGGTTCTTTGAACTGTGACTAAGAAACCAACGACACAGAATAATGAACGTTTCATGGAAGCAACAAAATCCCTTGGGAACCCTTGACAATGACATTACCACCGAACCCCTATCCAATTGAAAATTAACAACATAAAATGGTAAATTACTACTAGGTGTAAGGGGCACTGTGATACATGGGGCTAAGAAACCTAATGAAGTTGAGAAATCTAATTGAAACTAGCTAAGAGCTCTCGCATCCCGAGTCTTGTGACTAGAAGATGCCTGTTGGGCCCAAATGGCCTGAAAATACGAGGTGTCCACCGCAAAATATAGAGAAACCTTATCCCCTTAGATGGGGGAAACTCCTTCCCATGTTTGAATAAATTTTGGACAATGACCTCCAACACAAACCACTCAAAGCCCCAACAAAACCCTTGAAAACCCAGTAGGAAAAGGAAGGCCAAAAGCGCTAAAAAACAAGACAAATAATTATATGTTACACATAAAAAGTTGATAAAACACAATCATTATTCAATAGAAACTCCACATGTTTGTAGGGTGTGTGCACAAACAATAAAACTAAAACTCTGAGGAAACTGCCATTGCTATTGCCCTCTTGCGCCCACTCCCTCTTTCATATGTCATATGAATGTCCTCTTTTATTTTCTAAGATTATTATTTATGTTAGAAGCAAAAATATTTATTTATAATTTATATAGATATTCATTACTTTAAATTTAGGTAAATTAAATTTACTTTAAAAGACAAAAAAATACATTTTATTTTAATAATGACAAGTTCGCTTAATTTTATTGTAAATTTAAAAAATAATATTATAAAATAAAACTACTTTAATAAAAAAACAAATAATAATAATAATAAATAATATGAAAAGCTCAAATGTTGAAAATGAATATTCTTAAATATCAAATCATATTTGTTTTACATTGATTTTTTTAAATAATAATAAAAATTTTAATCACTCATTATTATTTATGAACATTAAAACTTCCATTTAAATTACAAATCAAAGTATATTTGTTTTACATTGGTTTTTTTTAAATAATAATAAAAATTTTAATCACTCACTATTATCTTATAAACATTAAAACTTCAATTTAAATTACAAATAAAATCAATATTTGAATACTTATAAAAATAAACATTTTTAAAAATGCTTTCACAATTTTAGTTTTATAAGTTTTTCACAAAACTATATACGAGAAAAATCACAAAAATGAGAAAAAATAATAATTAAATTACATATAAAATTTTCACGTCTCCCTTAAACGATTTTAAATTACAGCGCCTTAAACACACTGCAAACGCCTTTATATGACACTGATATTTTTATAAAAATGTGAACACGTTAAATACCTTGAAATCCTAAAGGAATTAACAATGATAAAAAATAATTAAATTACATATAAAATTTTCACATCTCCCTTAAACGATTTTAAATTACAGCGCCTTAAACACACTGCAAACGCCTTTATATGACACTGATATTTCTATAAAAATGTGAACACGTTAAATACCTTGAAATCCTAAAGGAATTAACAATGATTTATAGACTTCCACAATACTTTATTATCTGAAGTCTTCACTCTTCCTTGTCTATTGGTTTCAGTACGCATACTTGGAAAATGGTTTCAAAATAAAATACTTTATTATCTGAAGTCTTCACTCTTTCTTTACCTGTACTTTATTCCTCAGCTTCATTAATCCTTCCGTCATATTTTCCAATGGCCTGCACCCCGAGATTCTCAAACACTTCAATTTCGGCATTGCATCCTCCTGGAACGAGGGAATGCTTCTCAAAAACATAAAATCTTCTATGTGCAGCTCTTCCAGTTTGGGAAATGCCCCTGCTTCCCCAAACTCATTTGGAAATTCAATGAAGTCTCGATTCCTATTATAGTCCAAATGTAGCTTTTTCAGATTAGGAATCTTTTGTAACCCTCTAAAATCTGCACTGGAGCTATTTCCCGGCCCGCGTAATGATAGCTCCATGAGATTCTGAAGCTGAAAAATCCACTTAGGAACCACGCAAAACGTAAGATGAACTATTTCAAGGCCTTGCATGGCCTCCATGTCCGTTGGAAGATGAAGCTTTGTACTATAATGACCTTGAACATGTAGGGTCCGCATCTTTGTCATGCCCCGAAAAGTCCCCTCGTCCTCCACTCTAACAGCATCACAATCACAATCATATGATCTAAAGCCTATTGATAGGTGTTGGAGAAGGGTCAATCCTTTGAGATCCCTCAATTGCAAGGCACTGGCACTGCGTGGCAATGGCAAGGTACTGGCAATGGCACTGGCACTGGCATTGAAACCATTCAATTGCAAGGCACAGGCACTGGCATTGACACCATTCAATGTCCGTAGATAGAAAGTGACACCATTCAATGTCTGTAGATAGATGAGCTTAGATATACCCACAGGGCAATATTCAAAATCCTCCACTAAATTCCTTGAATTCCTTAAATTCAAATGTAGCATATGCTTTTGCTTCTCTATCCCTTCATGCAGTTCTTCTACATAGGTATCATTAATATCCAGAAACTGGAGTTGCCGGAGACCACTCAACGACTTGGGCAGTTCCCCAATCTTCGTCCCTGATAAATTCAGATACTTTAAAAGCTTTAAATTTCCAATAGATTTGGGCAATGACGTAATGTAAGTTCTACTTAAATCTAACACACACAGATATCTCATATTGTCAAAAAAGCTGGGGGAGATTGATTTAAGAGGGCCATTATCAGATAGCAATAGACTTTGGAGCCGTGGACATTGGATGCCCTTTTCTATTGTAGATATCTCATTTTTCATCAATGAAATTCTACGCAATTCTCGGCACTCTTCCGCTGGCATGCTTTCCAATTGTCCTCCGGGTTTTATCAAACATTTTGTTTGCTCGTCAACAGCTAAATCATGCAGCAAGTCGTGCATTTTGCAACTGTTTACTCGCCCATTCCAACCAACCTGTGAAACTTCGATCAGGCATCGATCAATAAGTTCTTCCATGTAAGAGCAGCCTACATCATATGCTTCTTGTAATTGCGCAGAAACAAATCCCTGAGCAATCCATGCATGCACTAAACAATCTGACTTTATTTCAGTATTCTTGGGATAAACAGAGCAGTAAAGAAAACAAGGCTTTAGATGATGAGGCAAAGCCTCGTAGCTGAACTTCAATGACGGCATAACGCGGTCGCTCATGCCACATGTATTTAGATGAAGAAGGCTATCTTCCCATTTATTAGGAATATCACTTGGCAGACTTGCCATATGAGCTCCTATTGTTTTTATGGCAAGGGGCAGTCCGCCGCATTTGTTTACAATTTCGCGGGCTATCCTCTCCACTGCCTTGGGACACTGGTGTGGATCATCTGGGAAAGCATGGACGCAGAATAAGCGCCAACTGTCTTCTTCTGATAAACTATTTTTGTGGAGAATTTGATCTCCAGCCCGCAAGTACTTTGCGACATTTTCGTCGCGTGTTGTCACCACAACCTTATCTTTGGTTCTGGATGGCAAACCAATGTCCTGCCAAGCATATCTGTCCCACACGTCATCAACAGCAAATAAACAGCTCTTTTTATCTAAAAATCTGTCAATCTTCTCTCTAAGCTCCTCCTCCTCGCTTAGGTTTGTCAACATCTTTTCATTTAGCTGGTCGGCCCCTTTTTTATCATTTTGCAGGTTCGCCAAACTTTCATCGTTTCCTTCGAGGTGCCTGGCTCTCTCATTTCGCTCAAATTGCTTTACCATATCACGGAGAAGTTCTGTAACTGCGAATTTCTGAGAAACTGCTAACCAAACCTGACAGTCGAAGCGTTTATGGACCACTTCGCTGTTGAAAACGTGTTGGAGCAGAAGAGTTTTGCCCTGCCCTCCCATGCCCACAACGGCAATGACTGGATGGCTATCTTGCTTCAATATCCATTCAGTAATCACTTGAATATCGCTGCCCATGCCCACAATCTGTGATTCTTGAAGACGAGCAGATGATCTTTGCCGCCTTTCTATAAAACTATCTGCATGCCTTACCTGACCTTGAGCATTCACATCTAAAGCAGAAGCAAGCAATTTGAGATTTTCAGCATTGACCCGTTGGATCTCCTTGAGTCGCTCCTTTAATCCCCTAATTTTGCGGCCCATCTTTAGCCGTAATTTCAGTTTGGCAGAGATGTTATCAGCTGCCACACATTCCTCCACAAGGTACTCAGCATCGGCAACAAAATCCTCAAGACTCTCAAGCCAATGGGCCACTAAACTGGAGTTCCTTTTCTCTCCGGCGTCCTTCAAAAGACATTGAATGGAAAGAAGCTGCTCACGAAAAAATTCAAAATCCTTTTTGAAATTAACAATCAGAGATACCTCTTGGGAGAGTTTGTCTGCGAC
This sequence comes from Pinus taeda, assembly GCA_000404065.3. Classification (NCBI taxonomy): domain Eukaryota; kingdom Viridiplantae; phylum Streptophyta; class Pinopsida; order Pinales; family Pinaceae; genus Pinus; species Pinus taeda. The sequence continues at coordinate 4,076 of APFE030007845.1, read as the reverse complement.
CAGAGGAATAAATTTGCTTATAAGCGCGCTAACAACAGCTTCTTCTGCCATGCTTCCTTTGAGCCTCGTAGAATAATTATTGCAGGATATTAGTGTGCTCTCTGATTTTGTAGCAACTGCAAGAAAAAGAATGAAGAGATTATTAGCTGTTACAACTAGCTAGAAAAGGAGGACAATCATTCCATCGCAGCAAGAATAAGATTTGGAAGGATATTCCATGTTACGCCACGCATTAGAGTGAGAATGAAAGGCTATTCCCTGCCGTGCCGCACCACATTAGAAGAAGAGGCAAATCATTTCAAAAGCTTATTCCATGCTCCACCAATCTAGAAAATGAGGTTAATCTTTCCATCACAGCAAAATTAAGAATGAAAAGTTTTACAACGTTATTTGAAACCCGCCAATTTAAATACTAGAAATACTTTTTTAGATTTTGTCTTGAATTTAGAGGCTCTTTGTGTTATTTACAGGCCAAATCGATGAACGATGGCATGGCTCTTCCTCAGAATTCAAATCCTAAGAGGGTCGAGGAAGCGTTTGCACCTAGGTTCTATTGACTGCGATTTATCAAAACTCTAGCGACTGCTTACAAATAGAGAAAGGGATTGAATATTAATCTATTGAAACCAGAAACTTATGGAACCTATGGAGATTGTGATCTTACCTTCTAAATTTAGAAATTCTCTTCTAAACCACTGGACTTTGGTGGATTTTCAATTAAAGATGTTTCTAAATTTAGATTGCCAATACTTTTCAGATGTTGCTGAGTAGAATAGCTGTCGCAGCTAAATATAGGTGCAAAATTAACAGTCATGAGAATGTGTGATAATTGTGTTGTATTTACTGTGCAAAGTTGTCCATCATACATCATAATTCTGAGCAATATCGCCATTTGTGTGCTGTTTTTTGCCACGAAGGGCGGAAGGAGTCCCATAAAAATTTGCGGAATTGAAATTTAATGTTAAATATAAAATTGTGTCCTACCTCAAAGTTCCATGTGATCCACTCCATCATTATTATTGTTATTATTGTTTTTGGATATCAAACCGTTATTGTTATTGTGGAATTGAAATTTAATGTTAAATATAAAATTATGTCCTACCTCAGAGTTCCATGTGTTCCACTCCATCATTATTATTATTGTTATTTTTGGGATTTCAAACAGTTATTGTTATTGCGGAATTGAAATTTAATGTTAAATATAAAATTGTGTTTTATCTCAAAGTTCCATGTGTTCCACTCATTATTATTGTTGTTATTTTTGCAATGTCAAACCGTTATTGTTATTGCAGTTTCTTTTAGATGTTTAAGTGGCGGTGGTCATGGCAGGTCTACGAACATTCATGTATTAGTTATTCTTTCTATTACCTATTAATATTATTTATTGCAGCCGGTTTTTCATTTTTTTTTGGAATGTAGATTTTATTTAATGGAGTGAGTTTTTCATTTTTTTTGGAATCATAATTTTGAATAGAGTTTATAAGTGTGAGTTGGAGAAATTGTCTGGAAAGTTATGGAAATTTTGGTCATATTTAGAGAAAATCTGGCAAGGATTTTTCTAAATCCAAGTTATAGTTGTTAAATTTCAAAATTTTAGGTGTTCTAGACATTTTTGATGTTGTTGAATCTTTTTCCACCATCAAAAACACGATTCAACAGTACCTTTACAAGATTTTTTTTAATTTTTTTACTCGGATTCAAGCCACTTTTGGCTATCGTACATGACTCGGTACTATAAATATGTCTTAATTAATTGAAATATATAGTAAAATAATTAATTTAAATTATAAAAAATTAAGAAATTTGATTTTCAAACTATCCAGTATCTAAATGCTTCAGAAAATTTTGAAAATACTACATCTATATATTCGATTAAAAACTCAGTTTGTTCAAACAAATTAAAAATTTAGAAAAAAATGTAAACATTTAATAATTAAATAAAACAAATTTCTTTTCCAATATTGTGGAGTCTTTATTAAAGAAGTTGACTTCATAATTGTCAGCACCCTTTTCCATGCTGAAACTCTGTCTGGATTTTGGTCAGATCCATAAATTTTCGTCCAAAGCAAAGGCCTTAAATTTAGAAACTCTACGTCATACTTTTATTTAGGGCTTAGAATTTAAGTGCGTCTGATGATGGTGAAACTCTGTCCGGATTTTGGTGAGATCCATAAATTTTCGTCCAAAGCCAAGGCCTTAAATTTAGAAACTCTACGTCATACTTTTCTGTGGCTTAGAATTTAAGTGCTTTTTGAGGATGATTCATTTTAGAAAAGTTGCGGAGAGAAAAAAATAAAAATAAAAAATGAAAATGTGTAGAGTGTTTTTGGCCCAATCTATTTAAAAATTAAAATAAGATAAATTTATAAAAAAATTGTAAGTTTATTTTAGTGTTTTGTTTTATAATTATAAAATTTATAAATTTAATTAATATCTATTACAATTATATATTTCAGCTTAGAATTTATATAATTATCAATAATTTAAATAAAATTTATTTAAAATATTAAAAACATATTTTAATATAAGAAACAGAAAAAATGGTTAATATTAGATATCTCCAAAATAATTTGGTAAGGATCAAATTCTTCAATAAATGGGTTAAAATAAATCTTTTCTTCAATAAACGGTTTAAAATAAATCCTTTCAAGGAAGATGAAGGATTATTCAACTAAAGGAAAAAAAAATTAAATAGAATAACACTTATTTTAATAGAGAACTTGCAACTTTTCTACTAACTTACCTCATCCGTGTCCTAATCTGATCAGTGTCCTAATCTAAAGTTAGAATTAGACCAATTTCCCAATCGACAATTGTCATGAATAATACTTTACTATCATAAATCTTCACTTGTATTAAAGGGTTTATCATTAATTTTAACATTGAAATTTTACAATTTATTTTTATAACATTTTATAATTACATGGTTAGTTCAATAACCATGTTTTTTCCTATCTTCTATATGTAAGCCTGATTGGTCATTGAGGGACTCTTGAGACAAAATTGATCATGTCATTTATGGGAATTAAACTCAGACAGAGAGAATCATAACAATTTTTCCCAACCAGCAAATATAAACAATAAATTTTTCTTAAGAGGTCACAAGTTAAAAAATAGAGCAGAGTAGGAAAGAGCATGTATGCCTTCTTAGACTTTAGTAATCATATCGTAGAGATTGGTCCCTTATCCCATAAATAAAAAAAGTAGGTATCATACACCAATTTGATGTCTAACTTTGCCATAACCTTCAAAATGGATGATGATTAAAACGAAAAATAACATCTTCAAAATATTATAACCTTACATATATGACCATGCTAAAAACTTAAGTAAATTATGCTCAATAAATATTAAGCACCATGTACTAAGCCAAATGTTTGACTCACTTCCCTTACATCTTGTTTGTTGGATGTGAATAACATGATATTCAATGGATATGATAGAAAGACAGTGAGCCAATTATTGACTTAGTGCATGGTGCTTAATATTTAACATGAATGTCTTTACATCTCTAAGATGACAAATAGAAAATTCACCACACAACTGTTGGCATTATGGCACAGGTTGGAGCTATGGCACAGGTGTTAGTTGTTGTCCTTGATGGCAACCCTCTCTGGTAACAGATCTCAGTTCAGGCACTCAGAAAGTAGAAAAAGTCATATACGCATGTTCTTCTAGCCAAAGTCGCGTATATACGCGGGTTATTCTTTACAAAAGCGCATATATCTTGGTGATCATTCTTTTGGTCCATGGCAGTTAGATCTTGGAACTTGAACCTATGTTTTGGACCATGGCGTCTCATCAATTGTGCCGATCCACAGTTTTTGGGTTCATGGTATTGGAATGTTGTGGTTTTGGACCATGGTATTGGGGAAGGCCTAGGGCTATAAAAGAGGAAGGAGATCTTGTGGCAAAACACCATCTGGATTATTATTGAGGATCTGAAAGGTGTTAGAGCTGGTATATTGATGGTGATGCAGATCTGGATCTGAAGGAAGAAGGGACTTTAGCACAAAGGAAGGACAAGGTCTTCTCATGGGTCATAATCTTTAAGCTTAATGATAGTATCTCTGTAT
>APFE030007840.1:13201-41761 GCA_000404065.3 Pinus taeda | reverse complement strand
GGTGTCATTTATTGAACATAGGGTGTTTAGTTGTTGAACAACACAGCAGTTATGGCTGACATACATTCCTTTTGTTATTTGCAAGTAGGCATATTTATTTGGGATGCAAAGTTGCAGTTCTGATGAGTGGGGGTTGAAGTGATTGCTGTTTTGTACTTCTGGAATAGACCAGTTTGGAAGCCTTTATGGCTCTAGCTGTTTTCTACTTGGGTCAATATGTTTTGTAATATTAAATAGTTAAATACTATTTATGGACAGTTGTGGGCCCAGTCAATATATGGGTGATTTTTGGACATTACTTGGGTCAATATGTTTTGTAATATTAAATAGTTAAATACTATTTATGGACAGTTGTGGGCCCAATCAATATATGGGTGATTTTTGGACATAATTTAAAACTTATTTAAACATAATGTTATTTATTTCTGTTTAAATTTTGGTTTCAAAAGTCTTAATCACTGGTGGTTTGGTGGGACCAATATTATATCAACTACTGGTCCATGCACAAGAATAGGAATCTCTCCCCTATATATTTATATGTTGTTTTACTAATCTCATTTAATGACCTTGCAGCGAAAGTACATGCTCTTCGTTCAACAATTTTCCATCCCTGTACTCTAACATTGTTTAGAGCAACCAAAAAAAAGGTAACAGCGCCATAGATGATATACGTGCAATAGTAATTTCGGAAACGCACAAGCAACTTAAACACTTATGTATTGTGAAGGTAGCGAGTCCCGAGCTCTGACGAAACTACCCTATGGTGGTGTACATGGTAAACGTTGGACCTGTCGTGGTGGTGTGGCTGCTTCAGAGTCATTCACTCTGTAATATTGGAGGGTTATTCTGGCTGCAAGTACGTATTTTACTTACCTTTACGCTTTTTTTTTTTATGATTGGGGTATAATTTTTTTTTAATATTTTCAACTTTTTCTAATAATTAGATTTATTATTGGAAATCCGTTTGGAAAATTAGAATATAAATTCTTTAGGTTTTGTGTTTATAATTAAATTCTTAACCCTTTATTGACAAGATTATATTTTTAACGCTTTATAGATAGTAATTTAGTTTGTTTTCCTTGATACTAGAAAGGTAGGAGTGGATTAAATGGATTTTATTTTTAAATTGATTTTATGTTTTCTTATATGAATTTATGATATTTTTCTACCATTTTTAAAAGATAGAAAACAAAATAGATTAAAAAAAAAAATTCGTTTTAGTTTTGTTCTGGGACTAAAAATGCATTTATAAGAGAAATTTTTGCTTTAGGGTTGGACTTTATGTAGGGATTAGTTATGGAAAAAAAGTGTATATAGCACATTAGTGCATATTCATTCATAGTAACTCGTAAGATTTCTTTCCCTACAAAGAATTCCTCATAATTAGTTTTTGGAAACAAATCACTATTTACATTTTTGCAACTAGCTATTAAATGCACTATCAAATAAATTTCGAAAGATATAAACAATAGTTTGAAAATTTAAAAATTATAAAAAGTAGATAATATCATTATCTATGTTGTAAATGAAGGTAGTTCAGACAAATATAGTTTAACTAAAATGAGTGTGAACATAGTGCAACAATATGGCTAGACATTGAATAGGAATTTGTGGTTTAACAACAAAGAGATAAAAAAACTATATCATATAATATATATATAAACAATGACTTATTAAACTATTAAACTGGCAATTGTGACCTATGATATATATAATAAATATGAATTTTTTTATTATTAAAAGTATATATTATATATATATATATATATATATTATATATATATATAGCAGGATTATTAAACTAGTATTGGTTCAGATAACATACTTATAAGGAGCTAGTCATTTAACCCTGGCACCACTATGTGGAATGATTTAGTTGTATATTTTTTCAAATTTAATTAATTTATTATTTTTTTTAGGGGAGTATGTGACTTAGTGTTATTGAAAAAAAATTAAATATTATGAGAATTTTTTTTTTTTCTGATATTTAGTAAAAAATTTATTATATTATTTTGATGTAAATGTCTAATTCATTTATATAAAACAATAATTAAACTAAGACAAGCATAAATCCATTTTAATTTTAAATGTATTAAGCGTGTATTTAGATCAAATCTCTAGGGGTGCAATTTTTTCTTCAAAATTTTGCACTCAAAAAAGAGATTTTTCACTTTGAGACATTTTATAGAGTCCATGTTAAATGGATCTAGCCTAGTTTAATGAAATCAAACCATCATTGTTTGAGGTCACTCTAGGGTGTTCTCCAGAACATTATTTTTAGACATTTTATCAAATAAGTTAAAAAATCATTCTCTTATCTTTAAAGACATATAAGTTAAATCACTGGTAAACATGATAGAAATAAATTAAAGTACCCATTTCATATTTTCAAAATTAAAAATAATAATAAAGGATAACTAATTATAACTTTATTTTAAATAATTATTATTTTTTTTTCTCGGTAAAGACTATTCTATTAAAATAAAAGGAAAAATATTTACAAAGAGGTTTGAACCTCTGAGGGGGTAGTAGCCTGCCCTCTGTCAAAAAATCTATTGCAGGTGTCCTGATGCCTGACTTTTACAAAAATATTGTTCTGTCTAATGACCTTTACAAAAATGTTGTTCTGACTAATGACCCTTACATATCCATTAAGAACCAAAAAATCTTGGAGATTGAGTCTTGCAGGCTGGTTGATGGAAGAGACCATGCAAAATAGGAAAACTCATACATAAAACAACCAAAAAGCTTATCTTTCGGAAGAGCAATTGAAGTCAAGAAGAATTTAGTCCTGCGGCGGAGAGCCGGAATCCTTTGCGCTCGTTTGATTTACCCAGGTCACCATAACATTATCCTCTGCTTCCATCGTGCTTCGGCCTGGCGGGAGAACAAGGTTGAGTATGTTTCCAGAGAAGCACGCCAGCTCGCATTCGATTGTGGGCTCCTGAGCAGACGGAGGCTGGCCTTCCGTGCTCATCCTTCCAGAGGCATTGAGTACATCCCCCGAAGGGCTGCCATGACTATCACTGGGAGCGTGGGAGTGCGACGGATCCATGGATGGTTCGTTCGAACTGGCTTGCTCCTCTTCCTCCTCAAAAAGCACAGTCACGATGGCTGAAATAAGCGGCTTGTTAAGCCGACTTCTGAACTGAAACCGCGCAGAATGGAACGAGCTATTCAGAGATGGGCCATAACTATCAGAGGGCGGAGAGGGGGGCGGAACAGAGGCCAACGGATCTACACATTGCGGTTCAGAACCTCCTCTACTGCGAGAGCCATCCCTGGACCCTGAATTGCTGCCGCATCTGGGGGTGCCTTGACGGCGAGGCATTGTCGAGTGAACTTGCAGGCTTATCAAACTGAGATACTGAGGGTAGATGTGGGGAGGCCAATAGCAGGCTAATTGCCTTAGGTTCCAGGACCAGACAACCCTCAAACAGAGCAGACAATCGACTGAATAGCCAACCCACGAAACCCAATCACTACCAGAAGAGACAGAGTGTGCTAACAAGGTGCTGATCAGATAAGCGAAACCATGACACCAAACATTGACAGACGAAGCCAGATTCTCGGACCAGACATAGACACAGAGACCCAGCGTAATGGACCAGACTTCATCTGGCTCAAACATAACAAATCCCACATACCTGACCCAGGGGGGCTGCCATATTCCGTTTGCCGCCCTGGAACGCAGAGGAATGAACAGTCTGCAATAGATCCATGTTCCAAATCTACCTCGCGCCATCATATTTATGCCTGAATTGTTACACTTCATCCTGCCATAAATTCTTTGTAGGTCGCCGGTATGCAGAGCGTTTAATGCATGAGTTTCACCCATTGTGAACCGCCTTAAATCACTGGTCCTAATGCCAGCTGCCTCCCGCTCATAACACCGCATTAAAACGTGTTTAAGTCACCCGCATCTGGGTGTGAGCCTTCTTTTGATTGCATATCATTGTTGACAATTTCTCGGAATGTTGAGAGATGGCTTTCAGAAACTGTGTTGGGTAGCAAGCCCTCAAAGAAATCTTTTCCACTGTCCACTCCCAAATTAGCTAGAAAGTTTGCCAACTTGTTCCCTTCTCTTCTGATGTGTTTGAAGGAAATTGCTTAGTGAAGAGAAATCCATTGATGGAGAAGATCCAGGCGAGGAGCCAGTCTCTAGCTGCTACTGACTTTGTGAACAGGGGATCCTTGCAGAAGTTTTGAGGCCATGGTGATGATGATTTGGGAGTCGCCTTCCACAATAAGAGGAAAGAAACCTCGTTCTTGTGCCAGATTAAGACCTCTCCATAGTCCTTCTAGTTCAGCTGCATTATTGGTATTCCATCCGATTGAGCCATAAAAAATTATGAGAGGGGTACCTTGGTAGTCACGGATGGCTCCACCGTATCCCGTTTTCCCTGGATAGCCTCTTGAAGCACCGTCAAAGTTAAGTTGAAACACATTGATTGGCGGTGGGTTCCATATAGCTGCAGGCGTCTGATGCTTAGGAATGTTATCCTTGGTTGAGAGCGTCTGATTTAATTGAATCTGCCAATTATTCCGGATAGCTTGTTCCTGCTGGTTTGATGGGAAATCCTCCTTAGACCATTCTTTGACAGATAGAGTTTCTCTAAGGTTATTATGCAATCCTGTCCATATCTGCTCAATCGACATTGATTGATCTTTAAAGATCCTTCTGTTTCTCTCCTTCCAGATATTCCACATTAAAAGACCTGGGATGAGTTGCCAAAGTGTATTTAAAAGTTTACTTTGATATGGCTCTTGGTTCCAGGTGCGAAGGGTGCCTGTGATATCCCCATGCACTCTACCTTCTTTTTGACACCTAAATGTGATCTTTTCCCACAATTTCCTTCCGAGCTGACAGGTTTGCATGAGATGTAATACTGTTTCCTCTTCTTGTTTACAGTTGGGGCAGATGGATGGCCCCGCGAAGTTCCTTTTTCTTAGATTGTCCCAAGTTAAAATTCTGTTGTGAGACAACAGCCATAAAAAGGTAGAGACCTTCGGCCATACTGCGGAGTTCCAAATATTATTCCATAACTTATCTTTAACTACCCTGTCTTTGATGATGAGTTTGTAAGCTTCTTGTGTAGTGAAAATTCCTTTTTCCTCGTACCCCCATCTAAGAATGTCCATGTCTTCTGAACAGAGTATTTGCCGATTGTGAAGTTCTGATGCAAGCGTAAGATGAGATTGCTCTGGACTGTATTATAAGATGTGGCAGACCTCTTTCCATTTCCTGTGTTCTTGTCCATTGTGATCGTCCCAAAATTGACTAACCTTAGTGAAGGGGTTTATATCTTGGCTTAGGAGCCTCGGGGTGTTGTCTCTGAGATTTGGTAGTTGTTGCCATGAGTCTTCCCAAAACCTTGCTGTATTACCATTCTTCACATCCCAAAAGCTATGCTTTTGAATTAGATGTCGTTGAAGATTGGTCGAGTTCCAAATAACTGACCCTTTGCTCACCTCTGACATTCTAATTCGTTCCTCTATGGGCAAATTACCTGCATATTTCGTTGTCCATAGAGATGCCCAAGGTGTGCTTGGGTTTGAGAGCCATCTCCACTAGATTTTGGCTCCCAAAACCATATTGCTGTGTTCTGGGTCTCTCAGCCCAATGCCTCCAGCCTTTTTTGGAAGACATGCTTTCTCCCATTTAACTAGCGCCCATTTCCTGTTTGGACCCGAGTTTCCCCATAAGGAATTGCGTTGAAGCTATTTAATTGCCTTAAGAACCCACTTAGGCGCCGCCAGAATGGAGAAAAGATAAGTAGGCATGGATTGAAGAACAACTTTAATTAGAACCAATCTACTAGACATATTAAGAGCTCTATGAGTCCATAGAAAAAGTTTAGCTTCAAGTTTTTCTAAGAGGCAGATCCAAGAGGAATGCTTAAGAGCCAAAGCAAATAAAGGAGCTCCCAAATATTTAGACGGAAGAGAAGCAATGGTGAAGCCTAGGATGCGGGCAATAGCTCGTTGGGTGGTAGGAGGCGTATTGAAGAAGAAAATCTCAGATTTGACTTTGTTGATGAGAGCTCCCGAGGCTTCCGAGAAGTTAGAGAGAATTGACTTGAACGATCGGGCTTCTTGAACAGACGGATGCCCAAATAGCATGTTGTCATGAACGAATTGTTGGTGAGAAAAGGCGGGGATATGGTGGAAGGCTAGACCTCGGAGGCTCTGAGAGAGGATAGTTGATTTAATGTTGCGACCCAGACCCTCCGCTAGAATGACAAAAAGAAAGGGCGAAAGAGGGTCACCTTGTCTGATACCCCTGGAAGGACTGAAAGTGGTCGACGGGATTCCATTAATAAGAATAGAAAAGAATGAGGATGACACAAGACTGCTGACCCATCTGATCCAGGAAGGGGAAAAACCAAAGGCCTTTAGAATTTTTTGCATATAATCCCAGCTGATACTATCAAAAGCTTTAGATAAGTCAATTTTGAGAAGCATACCTGGTTTTTTTGATTGCTTAAGAGAGTGGATTATTTCATGGGTTAGAATAATCCCATTCGTGATCTGTCTGCCTTCTACATATCCAGATTGTTCTGGAGATATAATAAGGGGAAGCAGAGGCTTCAATCTGGAAGCTATAACCTTGGAGACAATTTTGTAGATGATGTTGCATAAAGCAATGGGATTAGTGCAATGAAATTTGCGTTCATACCTGGAAACATCCATCTTAACGTGCGCGATTCTTCCACAACCTGCCAGATTTCCCATTTGACAGATCCCAGAAGTGCTGAAAGAAGTTTGAGGTAAATCCATCTGGACCTGGTGCTTTCCCGGCTTTTAGCTGATGCACTGCATTCTCAACCTCTTGAAGACTAATTGGTTTGAGAAGGAGAAGATTGTGATCTTCTGTGATTAGTTTGGGAATATTTCTGGTGATGTTATCAATAGCCTCTGTTCTGTCTACATTAGGTTCTTGATTCATCTTCTTGAAGTATTTGAGAAATTCCTGTTCGATACCTTCCTGTGTTTCAATTTTACTTCCTTGTTCATTGTTGATATGGGAGATTTGATTGCTCATTCTTCTTTGCACAGTAGTTTTGTGGAAGAATTTTGTATTTTTTTCACCCTCCTTTAGCCATCTAACTCTAGATTTTTACCTCCAAAGAGTCTCCTCCTGTAAGTATCTCTCAAGAATTTGCTTTTCTATGTATTGCTCCTTCTGGGCGAGCTCTTCAGAACGTCCTTCAGCTATCATTCTTTGCTGAATATTTTTCATATCTTGATTGAGGCGGTCCTTAGCTTTGAAGGTATTGCCGAAGACAGAATTATTCCATCTTTTAATTTCCCCCTTGAGGTGTTTCAGCTTCCTTTGGAAGATTGACATTTTAGTGCCATCCGTTGGATTAAATTTTAGCCAGGATGCTTTAACAAATTCATAAAAGTCCGGATGTGAAAGCCAAAAAGCCTCAAACTGGAAGGGTCTCCTGATGTTGCTTCCAGGACGATTCCAGTGGAGGGCTATTGGCCAGTGGTCAGAGCCAGGGTAAGGAAGGATTGATGCCATGAATTCTCCTCCGAGATGAACAGCATTATCCAAAATCAAGAATCGATCAAGACGAGAAGCTATTTGCATTGGATCGGCCCTTTTATTGTTCCAGGTGTATACGCCATTGTTTGAGGGGAGATCTATTAGCCAATTATTCTGAATGAAGTCTTTTAATATGGAGCCACCTCTGTTTATGTTGCATCATCCTCCTTTTTTTTCCTCCATGCTTGCGATCATATTCTAATCTCCTCCAGATATCCATAACGGATGCTCCCTGTCTGTATTGAGCTTCGTAATGGTATCCAAGATTTCAATCTTGTGCTGAGTTTCTTGAGGAAAATATACGTTTGTCATGTGACCATTGATATTGGTGCCAATTATGTGAAAGATGGCTTGTATGAAATTTTTGTTTGCATGTATGTTCTTTAGTTGTATGGATCGCGCGTCCCAGAGTACTGCAAGTCCTCCAGACGCTCCTTGAGCATCAACAGCAGTTACCAAGCCTCCAGGCCAGACCTTTGCTGCAATTTTTTCCAAAACTGTCGAGTTACATTTAGTTTCCTGCAAAAATAATATTGTGGGTTTTTCATCCATTAGCATGTTTTTTAATAGTCGTCCTTTCCTTGGGCTATTGAGCCCTCTGATATTCCACGACATCAACTTCATTGGGAAGGTTTGGGGTTGGTGTTAAAGTACTTGGTTAGCTTGGCATATCTGCCTGATTCTACCAAGACTTCTCCAATCTTGATGGTTCTTTCTAATGTGGTCTTTCGTCCTCGTTTTTTACTGTCTTTGGTGATGAAATTCACATCCCATTGGCTGCCTATTTGAACCCCTAATGAGTATTTCTTTTGAGCTGTGTTGAGAACCGCCACTAGATTGTCCACTTGTCTGTCTGGAATTTTGTCGAAATTGCCTGTTTTTCATGCCTGTTCCAGACCCAAAATGTCGAGCTCACCAATGTCTATTGATTTCGTATCCTCTTCCATGCATTGAGGTTCTTGATTGCTTTCATCTCCTTCAGTGTCTTTTCCTGTACTGGGATTTGTGCCGTCTATTTCCATTTCAAGGATGCTCCAGGTTTTTGAGGCAGGTTTGATGTTGTTTCCCTCTTGTACCACCTTCTTTTCTCCTACTTTCGAATGGGATCCTTCAGTCTTTTCCGGAATGGAACATTTTGTATTGGAGTTTAAGTTCTCTGGGTCCTGCGACTCTTCATTAGCTAAAACCTCAAAGCTGTTACTAGTAGAGGGTTTTGATTGATCCCCTGGAGATAACTTTATAGGGGCTGCAGATTTTTTATTTCCTCTTCTTCTAGTTGGCACCTTAATGAATCCGTCTGAGGATTGGTGTTCTTGGTTGTCTTGACCCAGAGGTTTACTATTTAAAGGGCAATCTCTATAAATGTGTCCTAGATCATGACATTTCCTACATCTGAATGGAACATGTTCATAATCAATTAACTGGATCCATTCCGAATCTTCATGAAAGAGTCTTACCGTATCAGGCAGGGGTTGTTTCAGATCCATATAGATGCAAATCCGCGCATATGAGGTATACCTTATTGTCTTTGTTTCTTCAGCTACCTTGACGAACTCGCCCAAGACTTTGCCTATTGCTTTGAGAGACTCCTCTTCCCAGTATTCCCATGGCAGCGAATATAGCCTGATCCAAACCGGTGCCCAGCTTAGATCTTCCTTATCCGGGTTAAATCGTGTGACCCATTCTTTGAGAAATAGCCCGGCTGAGTTGAAGAAATACGGCCCCCCATCAAAGACTCTATTCCGATCTTCCAGACAGTTGACGACTGCGGTAAAAAATCCCTTCGGCCCTAGATGCAGGGTTATTTGTCCTTTTGGATGCCATTTGACATTAATCCAGGTTCTTAAAGCCTTCTCATTTGGCCAAAATCCAATAAATTTACCTATGAGAGCATGATCTCTCATGTATTGGATTCTAGCATTGATGCGGTGACTGGGTAGCTCCACTTCTGGCCGGTGGGAAGCTACTGGCTTGCATGTGGATGAGCTCACTTTCCGCTTGTCCGGCTGTACTTGTTCAGCCTGCTCCTGCTGCGTTTCCCCTGCATTTCCTTCATTGTGCTTCTGTCCCCCTTCAGTGTCCTCGATTTGCCCTCGCTAGTTGTCGTTGGTTGGAGGAATCACTCCTCCTACCCCCGGAGGGGTGTTCATAGTGCCCGTCTGCCAAAGCCTTTGGTCTGTGACCCGTGACTGCAGCACTGTCGCTGTCAGTGCGGGTGATCTTTGTTCAGAAGTTTTGCCGTTGCAGGCGTTCTCAGAACCCTAGCTTCATTCGCCTCTCCCGTGCTCCTTAACCAGGGACTTATTTTAAATAATAATTATTATTATTAAATTATATACATTTAGAAAAGCATGTAAAAGTGACAAAATAAGTAGTAAGAATTTAATTGTATTTCTATGTTTAGGTCAATGCTTTGATGAAGTTTTTGGTGGATCAATCACATTGAAGAAATTTGGTTGTTGTTTCAAACTAGTTAGTGTGGTTCATGAAAGTAATAATTTGAAGATTATAACTTAATAATTATTGATGATTATACATCTATTGAAGTGCAAATCTTTCTTGCATTTTGAGAAATTTTGACAAAGAATGTAGAGGTGGAAATACACAGAGAATGAACTCTAAACTGGAATGGAGCAAACAAATATGCTCATCATTCAAAAACAGTTAAATAAACTACATAAGAGACAAGGAAACAAATAGCAATAAATAACCAGAGAAAGTCTCAACTAACTAACTCGAACGAATCTAAACTGACTTATGACACTTAGCAAACACCTAGTAGACAATGAGATTAAATATCTCAACAACGCTTCCTAATATCAACTGTTACAAGTAATGGAACTTACAATGCCCAATTTCTCTCTTTGAAATTCAAAATTTACCCAATGGCTTTGTAAAAATATTTGCAAGTTGATCTCGTGAGCCACAAAATGCAAGTAAGATATCTCCATCATTGATAAGCTCACAAATGAAATGAAAAATGTGTATCAATATGCTTGCTTGTTTTGCAACTGACATGATTTTTTGATAGAGAAATTGCAGGGTAGTTATATCAAAAGATAGGACTTGGCTCCTTCTAAACATTTGAAAGATCCTTCATTAGTCCTCTTAGCCACACTGCTTGACAAGCTACTAAAGTTACAGCTATAGACTTTGTCTACAGATGATATTGAAACAATGGGTTGTTTCTTGGATGCCCATTAGATGAGATTGGTTCCAAGGTGAAAGGAATAACCTGAGGTGCTTAAGTGATCATCTAAACTGTCTGCATAATCATTTTATGTATAGCCTGAAAGTAAGCAATCATTAGAATGTGCGTAGAGGAAATCATAGTCTATTGTCCCTGGAACATATCATAAGATTATTTTTACAACCATCGAACGGGGAATCATGGGTGATTCCATAAACTTGGAAACAAAACTAGCTGCAAGCATGATACCATGTAACACCCTCCCTACACATTTACCCAAGATAACCGGTCCACCGGGGTAAACATGTGACGAGAGGCCACTATGATGTGATTCAACTTCCCATGTAAATTTATGGAAGTGGAACCGATAGAACTAAACCAAACTGACCTTCCACACATGCTACAAAACCTCCAGGATCCAACCAACCCTTCAAGCTAACCAAACCATCAGGAAACTTAACGTTTCACTGATCTAACACCCCAGTCAATCCCCTAATAAGGAAATCAAGTGGTTGTAGGTCTCCAGTCACTCCCACAGCAAGGAAAGCTAGTGAATATGGACTTTTTCAATTAGTTCTGTGTCGGCAACCCTGGATTTTGTGCCACTTTTTCAGGGCCAGGACTCAAACCACTACCCATAACTCCATGATATTTCCAAAAAGGATAAATAACACTGAAATAAATGTAATAATGAACAAATTTGATCAATGACTTGACTGGACCCCTACTAGTGATGTGAAAAGAGCACATTGACTATTTGCACAATTTCCCCAAATATTAACTAAGGTTGCTTTTATGTGAATGAACGAGAGAAGATTGAATTTTAAGTGCCTTAAACATAAAACTTGAAATTTGAAAAATAAGCATGGACAACGAAGAAAACATAGAATATTTGATGACAGAGGTCATCCCTCCTAGACTACATCTCCAAGTCCGCTTCCAAGTGGGCATCCGTTGTATTAAAAATTATCATAAATCTCTTTACATCAAAATTCACCATTCTAGAATGTGCACACAAGCATCAATGGAAACTTTCAACTGATAGGCCTCAACCTCAACTCTCCAACACAACTTATAGATTTTAAAAAGGCCCCATATTGGCCAAGTTATCCCTCAAAATGCATATTACAGGCACTGTACAAAACTATATTCAGAGCTTCAACTCAAAACTCCTCTATGCTCCAGTGCAGTGGAAATTCCTTTATAATGTCAACGGGAGGTCTTGGGGTCAAACCCGTGGGCCTCTTGAGATTGGCTTTGCAATACATAGAAATCGTTTTGATATGGCACATCTATATGGTAATATATAGTATTTTTGTTATAACATATGGTTATATCGTATTAAAATCCATCCATATTAATTAATACTTATAACAAATGTTTTAATATAGTTTACAAAGCCCAACAGTGAACCAACCTTCGACCAAACATAACATATGGTCTGAAAGCTTGGAGCGGTGGTGATACAACAACAAACATTTGGCGTATGGTGTAAACTATACTCTGACAACGGTATACGATTGCGCCACATAAATCAAATAGTTATAACAAAGTTTACACATTAGATTTTGGTGATATATGAGTCTTCCCACAAATATGTGGACTCTGCCGATAAATTTGGAGCATTGATAACTAACTTTGGGTTTGGCAGGACCGTCGAAAATGGCGAGCTCCGCCAACCCTTCCCCCACATTCTAATTCAAACAAAGTTTAAATATAATAACTCACCCATAGATTAACAAAGTGAAGCCATGGGTCAACGATAAAGTTTTGTGATGTCTACTCAGAGGCATGGGTTCGACCCCCGACCCTACCGATTGACCTCTGACCTGCACTTTGAATAACACATGCATTGACTTTGACCTGCCACATGTCATGATGTGAGACTGCCACTTGGCCTGAAAAGGCCCATTTTTTTGTTTGTTTGACAATAACTTCATAACGTGTTTTATCACTCATACAGAGGCCATTTTCAAAACCGAATATACCACCAAAATCAATGTGATGAGCTCTTTGACTTGGAAATGGTTTTGTGAGCATTTGAGGCTTTTTAACTTTAAGCATTATGAGGATCCTCCTAGATTATTCCTCTCCACTAGAAGCTTTTGGACCACCAAAAGTTTAGTTTTAAGCATACATGAGGTGAGAGTATAACTCCCTCACTCTTCTGATCTCCATCCACCTTGCTTTGCTTGGATTCATGCCTTTTAGTCCCACTCGAAGGTACTCAACATATCCTTGCCTGGAAGTGTAGACCTTCCTATCTAATATGGTATCTTCCTATAACTCAGTCATATATTCAGGTGAAAAATCATCTACATATGGAATTTGAGCATTTTCCTCTGGATCCATGATCATAGGAGGTTCATACAAATTCAAATTTCCAACATTTACCACTCAATATATGTGTAGGCATGGAGGAAAATTCAACCAGAATATATTATGCCCAATATTTTCAACAATCTTAAAAGGACCATACCTTATAGGTTTCAAATTTTTACCTTCATCTTTCATCCTTTCTTTGCTGATGTATAGCCATACTTTATTACCAACTCGGAAGTGATGATCCATTTGATTCTTGTCATGATGCATTTTGTACCTGGCTTGACTTTTCTCCAATCGATCTTGCACTACTGCATGAATCTTTTGGATTCTTTCAATGAACTTGATTTCTTTGTCAACATCTCCATGTCCATCCTCCTTGGCTTCTTCACCAAACATGAAGTCCATTCGTGATTTTGGCAGGTACCCAAAACATGTTTCAAAATGAGATCTACTGGTACAAGAACATACACCAAAATGCCCTGAAACAAGAGAGTAATGTGCTTTCCTAATCACATGTACTCTTTCTCCCTATGGCATACACAACTTGCCAAGATGGTACAATACCCTGTCATGAACATGATAATTCACTTCTTCCACCTAAGCACCATGAGTTAGTGATTCATAAACATATTTGAAATCAGTAACTTTAGCATATTGTTCTATGTAAATTTCATGTGCTAAAGAAATATTTTGCAAAATTATTGAAGCATTCAAAGAAGGTCTTGACAACATATCAAATACTTTCTTGGTGGTACATTTCTTATAATTGATTACTAAGTGGAATTGCTGCAAAAACCCCATTCATATATAATGTCGAGGGTGTTGTAACTTAGTTTGAGATTGAAGGTACTGAAGTGGTTGATGATCTGTATGAATCACTGTTTCTTCGTACATTAAATAATGTTTCCATTTCTTAACACTTTCTACTAATGCATACGATTATTTATCAGAAGTTGGATAGTTAGCAACTACTTTAGAAAATGTTTCTGAATGAAAAAAAAAATGCTTTCCTTTTTGTAATAGCACTACACCCATTACATACCCACTAGCACCAGTTTCTCTTTAAAATGGTTGTTGAAGGTCTGGTAAAGCCAAGATTGGAGTTGTCACAATTTTTTGCTTTAAAGTATCAAATTATTTTTTTTGTTTTCCTCCCCACTGAAAGGAGACTTTAGAACTTGTTAAAGCATGAAGTGGTGATGAAATAAAAGAGAAATGAGAAATAAACTTCCTCCAATATTGAATTGCACCCAAGAAACATCTAACTTTCGTCACATTTTGAGGTCCTAGCCACTTACGAATTACATCAATTTTAGTTGGATCTATTTTAAGTTGACCTCCTCGAACTATGTAACCAATATAGACAAGGGACGTTTTTCCAAATTCACATTTAGAAAGTTTGAGATACAATTTCTCTCTTTGCAACACATCAAAAACCTGTTTAACATGCTTTACATGTTCTTCCCAACTTGAACTGAAAATAAAAATAACATCTAGATAGACTATGAAAACATTATGAATTAGAGGATGAAAAACATCATTCATCACTCTCATAAAAGTTGTCGGAGCATTGCATAACCCAAACGACATAACCAACCTTTCAAAAATCCCATGTCTATTCTTCAATGTAGTTTTCCATATATCATTCTTCGCAATACGAATCTGATGATAACCACTTCTTAAATACAATTTTGTAAAGTAAACAACATTTTTAATTGGTCATGAAAATCATTGATTCTAGGAAGAGGATGCTTATCCTGAATGGTGATTTTATTTAAGGCTCTAAAATCAACACACATTCTCCATGTTCCATCTTTCTTAGGGACTAATATGATCGATGATCCAGATGGAGAATAACTAGGTTGAATGAAGCCTTTATCAACCAATTCTTGAATTTGTTTCTTAATTTCTTCATTTTCTATGACTGACATATGATACATGCCAATATTCAAAAGAGGGGCATCAGATTATAATTGAATCTCATGTTGTATTTCTCATTTTGGAGGTAGAATTTTTTGTTCTTTAAACAATTATTTATAAGAATCTACTATTTCAACCAATTTGTCCTTAAATTGAGTATCACACCATTGAAAATCATCATACTTATCTTTAGGTTGTTCTTTAACAAACATTAGAGCATACTTTTTACTTGAATATATGAGCCTTTTCAACTGACTAACATTGATTAAATCCAAACTTGTATTAATCCTATGTGCCCTGACAATGTATTCAATTCCATCCTTAACAAGATGATACTTATTCTCCTTTCTATGAAGTATGGCATCTCGATCATAAATATAAGGACTACCAAACACAACTCCATAAATATCCAAAGGAATCACATCTAGCTCAACTTCATCAACAAAATTAGTTGTAATTGCAAACCTTAATTGACATTGTTTTGTGAGTTGCATTTGAGTGTTTTCTTTTAACCCTCCTAAAGGGTATGGTTTTGGATGTTTTAGTTTCCAATCCTAATTTCTTTACTAGTTACTCAGATATTAGATTTGCTTGTGATTCACTATCGAATAATGTGGCTATCTTAGTGTGCTTCGATATGATCCTTATGTGAAACAATTCAACTGTCTTATTTTCTTCAATCACATCATTAGAATTTGAAGAATATGTAGAAAAAGTAGAACTAGAGCTAGATTCAGAAGGATTACCTGTCAGATCCATAGTAGTTATCTTATTTTCATCACCGGAGTCAGATCCCAAATCTTGTTGCACTGCAGCATTAGCTTTCATCTCACTCTTCTTCTTAAGGAACTTCTTTGGCTTGAGTTTTTGGATGAAGCTTCCAACACTTGGATTCATCATGTCCAACCCTCTCACAATGAGTACTAGTAGGCCTTTCTCCTTCTTTCTTAGTTGTTTCCAATTTCTTCCCTTTCAACGTACTCTTCCCTTTGCCTTCTTTGGAATCTTTGTTCTCTGAATGCTTGAAGGGTTTCTTTGAAAATTTTGACTAAAAAGGTCTACCACTTGATTCAATATGAATTGCTTGTACACACACTTCATCAAAGTTAGTTGGATTAAACATAAGCAATGTATGTTGCAAATAAGAATGCAAAATTCCAATATACTTCAACAACGTATCCCACGTGTCTAATGGAACATTAAGTGCTAATACCTTTTTCTTGAATTTGTATGTAAACTCTTGAACACTTTGTCCTTTATCTTGCCTAAAATCCTGCCAATCAATTACAACCTATTGCATATATCCTAAAGGATAGAATTTCTTTCTAAGAGCTTTAACAAACTTAGACCATGAAGAGATAATTTTACCTTTATGCTTCAAATCTTATTGAGTTTTACTTTCCCACCAAATCAAAGTTGTTCCCCCCATTCTAAGTGTATCTAACTGAATTTTTGCAGATTCATCAACAATATTTTGAACTCTACAGTAAGTTTCCTTATCCAGTTATCTAAATTTTCAGGATTCATTTCACCATCATATATTGGCAACTCAAACTTAACATCAAGCTTCAAAAAAGGAGATTTATTTTCTTCTTTTGTGAGTTTGAATATAAACTGGAGTGATAAGAGAATAAGGAAGAAGAAGAAGACGAAGATGGAGGAGGAGGTTCATTACCATCAACTTTTTCCTCGCCCTTTTTCACTTCTGTGGCTTTAGAAGACGAATTTGCATCTCTAGTCTTCTTGTCTTCATAAAGTTTTGCAATCATCCTTTGCATATTAAGGAACATCTATTGAAAATTCTCCTCGCTCTTTGTCTCGGGAGCTTCTCCTTCATTCGAACCTGCCATCGTTTGTGAGATTTTCCTCTTTCCAATCTCTGGATTTATCTCTTCAAGTTTCCCTTCTCCACGTCGCAACCTAGATCTAGTCAACATTCACATTGGAAAATATCCTACTTATACATGATCAACCTCGCTATGATACCAAAATATGACTCGAAAACAACATAATTGCTTATTTTCACAATTTCCCCAAATATTAACTAAGGTTTCTTTTATGTGAATGAATGAGAGAAGATCAATTTTTAAGTGCCTTAAAAGTAAAACTTGAAATCTAACAAATAAGCATGGACATCATAAATAAGAAGAAAACACAGAATATTTGATGACGGAGTTTGTCCCTCCTAAATCACATCTTCGGGTCCACTTCCAAGTGGGCGTCCACTGTATTAAAAATTCTCATAAGTCTCTTTACATCAAAATTAACCATTCTGAAATGTGCATACAGACATCAATGGTTACTGTGAACTGATAGGCCTCGACCTCAGCTATCCAACAAAACTTACAGATTTGAAAAAGGCCCAATATTGGCCAAGTTATGCCTCAAAAGGCATATTACAGGCACTGTACAAAATTATATTCAGAGCTTCAATTCACAACTCCTTTGCACTCTGGCGTAGTGGAGATTCTTTTATAATGTCCACAGTAAGTCTTGGGATCGAACCCGAGGGCCTCCTAAAATTGGCTTTGCAATACATAGCAATCGTTTTGATATGGAACATCTATATGGTAATACATAGAATTTTTCTTATAACATATGGTTATATCGTATTAAAACCCCACAATATTAATCTACAGTTATAAGAAATATTTTAATACAGTTTACAAAGCCCAATGACGAATCAACCTTTGAACAAACATAACATATGGTTTTAAACCTTGGAGTGATGGTGATACAACATAAAACATTTGGCATATAGTGTAAACTATAGTCCAATGGTGGTATACGATTGCGCCACATATATCAAATAGTTCTAATAAAGTTTACACATTAGACTTCGGTGATATATGAATCTTGCCCTAGATATGTGGACTTTGTCGAGAACTTTGTCAAACAAAGTTTAAATATAATAAAGGGTCCATAGATTAACAAAGTAAGGTCGTGGGCCAAAAGTAAAGTTTTGTGATATCTATTTGGAGTTCGTGGGTTTGACCCTTGACCTTGCTAGTTGACCTCTGACTTGTGATTTGACTTGAATTTGACTTCCACATCCATCAAATTTTACCTGCCACGTGTCATGATGTGAGACTGCCACTTGGCCTACAAAGGTCCATTTTTTTGCATGTTTGACAATAAATTCATAACACGTTTTCTCACCATCTGGAGGCCATTTTTCACACCAAATATACCACCAGAATTAGCACGACAAGATAATCGACTTGGCACTAGTTTCATGAGAATATGATACTTTTGAACTTTTATCATTATGAGGATTGACTTGGATCAACTAGCCATGACAAGAATTTCATCAAACATATCACAAATATGCATTCTATAAGTCATAACAACATATCTGAGCATAGGGGTCTCATACCTATATGATAATCATTAAGAAGCATTGATGCATTATCACAATAGTTGCATTATCAACTATTAGGTCATATATTCATTGTTCATTCATTTACTAATCAAAACATAATGAGGGCCATACATCATCACTAACATAAAACATGCTCATAACCAACATATAAACAACAACAATAACAACCATATAAACTACATAGTAACAACTACATTTACCCACAAAATAGAAGAGGAAGAGCTCTTACTGACATATGCAAAATGTAACCAAGTTTGGGAATTCCATGAACCACCCAACCATAGACTAGGTTGAACCACATATCTCTTTCATCCAGTTACCCTCGTGTCATATTCCAAACATGAGTGTGGGATCTCATGGAACAATCGAAATAAAACCAAACCAAGTCTTCTAGAGGCCAAACTGCCTGAACCCTCAACCATTCATTCCACCTCAAGGTTGGCCATCACTAATTATCACTAGATTGGTCTCTACCCAAGATGTCAAGGAATCTAGAGAGTTTGTTCCAACCAGGGCTTCCAGGAATAGTAACTCAACCCACATCTATTAACGGGCTTCTAGAGCATTTTTCCAACCAGCGCTTCCAATACTAGTAACTCAATATACCAATGGATTCCATAGCATTTTTCCAACCAAGGCTTCTAGGACTAGTAATTCAACCTAACTTATTACAGGGCTTCCAGATAGTTTGTCCAACCAAGGCTTCCAATAACTAGTAACTCAACCGAAAACCAAAGGAACATGAGAACCAACCAAAAACAAAAGGAAAGAAACCCAAAATACCATGGTTATCTAGGAAATGGAAAGGCTAGGAAAATCCACTATCAATCTAGGAAATCCTCCATGCCAATGATCATAACCAATAAACCACATGCATGTGCCATGCATGCCAAAACTAGCAAGGAAATCATACATACAACTCGGTACTTGTAATCCAAACCCAGTATCATTGTTGATCCCATTGTCCTCTTGTGTTTTCATGCTCTTCCTTTCCTTCTATCTCCGAATCCTGAGTATGCCACACTCCTCTAAGAGTCCTCCAAGGAAACTATAAGTGTTGCATAGTATGAGAGAGAGAGAATAGAAGAGAGAGCTCCAAGCTAAAACTAACAAAAATATAACACTAATAAAATCCATGAGCTAATCCTCAAAAGCCTTTTTATCATAATGCCTGTATTTTCTTCATTTTCCTTTATTTTTCCTTCAATTTACTTCTGATGAAAATGTGTGACCTTTCACCTTCCTTTTCTCCTATTTTCCTTTATTTTCATAACAAATTCCAATTAATGCCTCTTTTCCTTTTCCAAATTCCATAGCCATAATAAACTAAAAGTAACACCCCAATAGGATTTGTTTCCCACCATTCAACCTGGAATACGTCTGACGTGACCTTGGTATTATATTTTTTTTACATGGAAATTCAACTAGGGTTGTTACAGAACGCTCCCCCTTGGGGGAACATCGTTCTCGGTGTTCATTGACACCTATAACCATCAAGCTGCTAAAAAAAAACATACTTCCCATGGAGCTTTATAATAGAACTCATAGCAGTATTTACAATATCATCAAGTGAAAATATTATAAACATACCACTTACTGGAGCTTTACAACACAAATCATTATTGTATTTAAAATTGCAACCACATATATGCTCATGCATATTTTCTTCGACTAGAAAATAATCATATTGTCTATGGATCTTTATAAATCTAGCCCAATACAATATTTACAATAATCTACACATATAAACATATGCACATTTGATCATCCATTAAATAAAAGGATACAATGCCCGCATCAACAACAAGGGAATCTAGAGGCTTACACCTACACCCTCAAAGCAATACTAGGATTCGCCTCCTATCTAGGAAGTCCAAAATCCACTACCAAAGTCAATCTGCATCCAATGTCCCACGCTACAATCATGCGCCACTTGTCCTCTCAGTGAATAGTTACCCACTCATTGTTCCACAACACACTCCCATTATGCTTTTGATTCCATCTAACAATGCTAGTGACCAAAACAAATCCATCCATGTGCTTCCCTTCTTTGTTGTATAGTCCCTTGGGAAATTCGGTCACCCCCTTCCATGCATTCACACACCTTCCAAGTTCCAGAGGCATCCCCTTCTCTTCTACATAGTCCCTCAAGTGACCCCTCCCTTGGCAAAGGTTTCCTCGCATCGAAAGGTAGAAAAACCAAAGCATATCCTTGCCTCAAAACCATCATATCAGTCATAACATGCTCATGGAAGTAAATGGACACTATTGGGTACCAGTGTCCCACAATGGCCCTACTCCTCAAGTGCTTTACCAACATATTGTTGTCTATTCCAATTTTTTTTTTGCTGCTACTGCTTGCAGTCAGTTTTCAACCACCCAACATGAGAATTTTCAAGCTTTCCTACACCAAGCACATAATTTTCATTAGATTCAAATCAATTGAAATAAATTCAAATCATGCCTCATAGGTTGCTCATCATTAAAGGAACACCTATGATTCTATTTACATCCTGTCACAACAATTCGAACTAGTTGTTTGATCAAATCATCATGTATGAACATATCACATCCAGTTAGCTCAAAATGTAACCATCATATATCAAAATCATAAATCACATGCAACCATAATCATAGATCACATGTTACCATCATAAATCAGAATCATAGATCACATGCATAATAAAACTGAAATAAAATATTGATACTTATCCTTCAATTGGTCCTTTTCTTCTTCCTTTGTCCTTTCCGTACACACACTGGATTAGTTTCCACACTGGGAAGCACCCAACGTCATTTCTTCTATTCAATCACGTACACATACACATAATTTACATCACTCACTACACCCACAGATGGTGTACCACACCATACATACACCCACAAATGGTGTACCACACCACAGATAGACCCACAGACAATGTACCACATCATACATACACCTACACCCAGTGTACAACATAATACACATATGTACACAAAGTACAACACAATGAATACACATGTCACAACACCATGACTACACAATGCACATATATAGTATCGCATGTAAACAACACATCAAGTGTGACATGTACACAATACCATATGTAGAACATGTACACAATACCATTTGTACACAACACAACGTGCACAATGTGTACACAACATCACATGTACACGACACCACCTACACAACGCCCCATGTACATCGCACTACCTATACAATGTGTACACAATACCTCATGTACACACCATCATATGCACAACATGTACATGACACCACATGTACATAGTGCCACATGCACGACATATACACAACACCAACTGCACACAACACCACATGCACATAGCACCACATGCACAATCATGCACACAACACCATATGTACATTACACCACATGTACATCATGAACACAACACCATATGTACATATCACTACATATACAACATTTAGATAGCACCATATGTACATAACACCACATATCCAACATGTGCACAACACCATATGCACACAACATGACATATCCATCAAGCGCACAATACAATATGTACAAAGAACCGCATATCTGATATGTACATAGCACCACCTATACCTAGCATTGCATATGCAATATGCATACAACACCATATATACAACAAGCACACACCACCATAGGTATAATCACTTAATATACAATATGCACAACATATACACAATAATAGAATTGGACATCCAAAACCACACTATCTCTACCAAGTAAGCTTACTTCCAGTATCTCTCTACTATCCATGCTTATCCTAGCATGTCATAGATCACACTATTTTCATTCCACTAATGTATCTCTCAACATTACATGTCCATAACGTAAAAATAGGCATGGTATAAACACATATTATCAACTCGTATCCACATGATACTGACCTCATAAGTTGTTCAAGGCTACCCTTCCCACTTGATTCCCCATAAGACCAGGAACCTCTTTCGTTCCATTTACTTGTGTAAGCAACCATTCCTCCACAAGAATGATCCCTGACAACTCTGTCAAATAGTGACATAGATACATAGATACACATTTATATATATACATTAGCATAAAACAAACATGATCCTATCATAAAATGACATGCATATGTCACACATACATGTCTACATATATATGGATATGAACACAATAATGATCACAACTTCATTACCAGATATCATAACATTAAGGTTAATAAAAATCCATTTATCCATGCACAACATCGAGAATCAATAATTCCAAACTTAGTCAAGGAATATGATGCCTAAAATATATTTACTTTACCTTTTATGTTACCTTTATCTTGGTTGTCCTACCACCGTCCATTTATCCCAATGGACCCAACCAACTCAAATGGTTGTCATAATTTTTCCTTCAAATTCCATTTGCATGCACCAGGCTTCATCCGGGGCTTACAATACCTATTGAGTACCACACAGCTTTCCATGATCTTCATTAACTTCCTCCTTCCCAACCAATTTCTAAGGCCCTCAAAACATAAAAGAAAGAACAAGAAACAAACAAGAAGAAAACAATTAAACACCAATAGCAATACAATACCACAAACAAAGTGGCAAGGCCTTGCACCAGACATAATCAAAACCCATAAATCAAGCTCAAACAAATCAGAAAGCACCAACATCACAAGACTCTCAACCCCATGGGTTCCCAATGCCTCTAAGGGAAATTCAACCTAAGCCTTCTTCAAGATTTTATGGCAATCTTTTTTTCCATGCAATCCCTGCATCATACTACCATAAACACATAACTGCCAGTGTATAAATAAATATAACAATACACCAATTACCTTACCTTGTTGTACCCAACACACTGACATGTAACTGAGCTTGTACATATATCATCTCTCAAGGGACTCCATTCCCTTGATGAATCTAGCCATAGCTAAAAAACTAGCTTAATATATATTTCAAATACATGTTTAGGAATATAACATATATCCACATAATATCATACACAATCTAGATTAAGAAGACTTTCTATATTCAAAGCATTCATTTTTTTGTAATTGTGGTTCCAAATATATCCAAAACAATTCTCACCCAATTCCTTTATTTTACCTTTTTACTTTGTTGTAATCGGGTCTTACTATGTATTATCACATCACCCCACTATTAGTTATATAAAAACATCAACTATTACCTTTTCATGCTAATACCAAGCATGTTTCCTTGCAACTGATCACATACGTCAGCCACACATTCCAAATATCAAGACATCATGTTTATTAGTTTGAAACCAACTTTTACCAAGACTAACAAGCATGTCATAATCAAGAGTCGACTCACAATCATTAATCATAATACTAAAACTAGCACTCACTTATACTGAAGTACATAGCAATTGTCTCAACACATAATGTGTTAATACAACCATATTAAAACAAGATCATTCCTTTAATGCAATCTTATAGACACATACTCATATCATGCAAGTAATCAAACATTCAGACAATAGATAGGCAACATAATAGACACCAAACAGTCAAGCACCAAATAAATGACATAATCAAACTCATACCCTAATGTATCTAAAGGGAGGCTATCTTGTATGCACAATAAATATATATTAGCACAATATAACTTGACAATACATCAACTCAAACATAAATAAGGTCTTGATATCCATAACAGTAACTAGCTAACATGTTCACATATGCACAATCAGTTTAGATTAGTACAACACAATATCACAAATATGTTGGCTCATACTAGAATGTCGTAACCATAACCATCTGCATGCCTGACATAAAAACCTCTATGATGATCTTCTCTTACCACAAGGTCTAGTGTTGCAACCTCACCTTGATGATATGCATCTTCTACTTCATCTCAATCGACACATTAGCATCATATCATATCAATAGCATCATGATGACCTAAATTGCATACAATGACCTGAAAAGGCAGGTTTGACCTACTATATATGCATAATTGTATCGATGACAATGCAAGCATAACAACATATAGACATTGACATGCATAGAAAATGCATAACCAACATGCACTCATGATGACCACATCCAACATAAACACCATCAACTTCCACCTAGCAACACAATTGTAACAATGACCATCATCATGCATACATAACAAGAACATATACAACTTATATGCATACATGATGACCACATCCTCCCATCCAGTCCAAGTGTTGAACCATGATATGATACCACTATAGGGTATCTGATATCACCCAAAGAGAATGGAAAGCATCTATCACTCAAAGAGAATGGAAGGCATCCATCACCCAAACAGAATGAAAATACCTCTCATACCACTATGTAACACCCTCCTCCCAGTTTTATCCAAGCTAACCTGTCCACCGGGGTAAACATGTTATGATAGGCCACTATGATGTGATTCAACTCCCCATGTATAGTTAAGGAAGTGGAACCAATGGAACTAACCCAAACTAACCTTCCATACATGCTACAGAATCTCCAGGAGCCAATCAACCCTTCTAGGTAACCAACCCCTCAGGAAACTTAACTTTTCACTGATCTAACACCCCAATCGCTCCCTTGAAAAGGAAATCATGTGGATGTAGGCCTCCAATCACTCCCACAAAAAGGCAAGGAAACAATTGTGGACTTCTTCAACTAGTTCTGTGCTAGCGACCCCCTATTTTGTGCCACCTTTTCAAGGCCATGACTAAGGCCACTACCTAAAACTCCATGAGACTTCTAGAAAGGATAAATAATATTGGAAAAAAGGTACTAATGCAAACATTTGGTCAACAGATTTACTTGACCCCTACTAGCCATGATAAGCATTTTGTTTAACATATCACAAATATGCATTATATAGGTCATAACAACAAATTTGAGCATAGGTGTATCATATTTATCTAAGAATCGTTAAGAAGAATTGATGCCTTATCAAAATAGATGCATTATCAACTATTAGGTCATATATTCATTGTTCATTCATTTACTAATCAAAACATGATGAGGGCCATACATCATCATTGCCATAAAACATGCTCATAACCAGCATATAAACAAAAAAATAACAAAGATATAACAACCATATAAACTACATAGTAGAAACTTCATTTACCCATAAAATACAAGAGGAAAGAGATATTATTGACATATGAAAAATGTAACCAAAATTGGGACTTCCACGTACCACCCAAAAATAGACTAGGTTGAACCAAATCTCTCTTTTAGTCGTTCACCCCTATTCCATATTCCAAGCATGAATGGGGGATCTCATGGAACAATCCAAATAAAACCAAACCAGGTCTTCCATAAGCCAAAACCACCTCAACCTTGAACCAGTAATTCCACCTCACAGTCGAAAATCACTAACCATCACCAGATTGGTCCCTACCAAGGATGTCAAGACCTGTAGAGCGTCTCTTCCAACCACGAATTCGAGATTTCGTAAGTCAACCCACAACTATTATGAGGCTTCTAGAGAATTTTTGAAACCAGGGTTTCCAGGACTAGTAACTCATTCCACCAAGGGATTCCAGAGCATTTTTCCAACCAAGTCTTATAGGACTAGTAACCCAACCCAAGTTGTTATAGGGATTCTAGATCGTTTGTCCAACCAAGGCTTCTAGGAACTAGTTACTCAACCCATAGCTAAAGGAACATGAGAACCAAAAAAAAACAAAAGGAAGGAAACCCACAACACCATGGTTATCCAGGAAATGGAAAGGCTAGGCAAATACACTATCAATCATGGTAATCCTCCATGCCAATGACATATCATAACCAAGAAACCACATGCATGTGCCATGCATGCTAAAACTAGAAAGGAAATCATACATTCAAATCGGTACCTGCAATCCAAACCGGTTGTCATTGTTGATCCCATTGCCCTCTTGCATTTTCTTGCTCTTCCTTTACTTCTTGCTCCAAATCCCAAGTATGCCACACTCCTCCAAGAGTGCTCCAAGAAAACTCTGTGTCCCGGAGTATGAGAGAGAGCGAATAGAAGAGAGAGCTCCAAGCTAAAAGTGAGAAAAATATGACACTTACAAAAGCCATGAATTGATCCGCAGAAGCCTTTTTATCATTATGCCTCTATTTTCTTCATTTCCTTTATTTTTCCTTTAATTTACTTCTCATGCAAATTTGTGACCTTTCACCTTACCTTTCTCCTATTTTCCTTTATTTCCATAAACAAAAGCCAATTAATTCCTCTTTACCTTTGCCAATGCCTTTTCCAATTTCCATAGCCATAATAAACCAAAACTAACACCCCACTAGGATGTTTTTCCCACCATTCAACTTGGAATATGTGTCTGTGACCTTGGTCTTATATATTGTTTACATGGAAATTCAACTAGGATTGTTACATATCAGGTCTAGTTTCAATCAGGTACCAGAGACTACCAAATAGACTTTTATACAATGTGGAATCAATTGGTGGTGCTACATCTTGTTTTCTAAAATTAGTGCCTTGAGTAATTTGAGTATCAACTGGTTTTCAATTGATCATTCTGAATTTTTATAGGATGTCAATGGCATATTTTTTTGACAAACGAAAATTCCATTAGCATATTGTTGAATTTCAATGCCTAAGAAGTAATTCATGAGCCCCAGACCAGTCATATAAAATGATGTTTGCATGGTTGCTTTGAATTATTCTAAAATCATATTTCCTGTATATAGGAGATCTTCAATATAAAGGAAAACAATGAGAATTTTATCTCATGAGTTTTAGTATACAAAGGTGGCTCATGACTACTTCTACAAAATCTACTTTTGATGAGGTAATTGTCGATGCAGCTGTACCAGGCTTGGTCAACTTATTTCAAACCATACAAGGCTTTCTTCAACCTATACACCTTATGCTCCTATATTGGAACTCCAAAACTAGGAGGTTTCTAAACCTCTTCTTGCAATATATCGTTTAAGAAAGCAAATTTTACTTCACATTGAAAAACTTTCCATTTGTGTTGAGCTGTTGTGGCTAGAATAGTTCTAGAAGTGTCTAACTCTGCTGCCGGAGCAAAGGTTTCACCGTAGTCAACACTAAATTTTGGTGAGAATTCTTTGGCAGCCAACCTTTCCTTACGTTTCTCAATTTATCCTTTTTCCTTTAGTTTGTTCTTGTATACCCACTATACACCAATTTTGGTTTTGTTTATTAGGAGATCAACTAGTTCCCAAGTCTCTTTCTTCTCTATGGGAACAATTTATTGATTCATTGCATCAACCCAATGTTTTTGTTTTACTTCCTCTTCAAAATTCGTTGGTTGATAGGAAAGGAAAAATCTACTAATCAAAGTCATGCTCCTGCTCATATATTTCTCTGATAGTTCTAATTTTCTAATTGTCTTATGAAGATGATGAATCACTACTGATCCACTTCTGGAAGATGTACCATTTTCACAGTGTTATGGCTCTCCCTAAACCTACAATATTGGAACCTATGGTGGATGAACAGGATGATTTAAAGAGTCATTAATTTCATTAGACCAGGATTTATTTTCAAAAATTTTTAACATGTCTTCTTAAAACAAACTTCTTGGTAACTAGATTGTAGAGTCTATAGGATTTTGACTGTTCACTATAGCCTACAAAAATACAACTTTCAATTCTATCATCAAGTTTCTTTCACAGGTTTTTTTGACATCATGATCAACAACCTCCAAAATTTTTCCCACGCTTGAATTTTGGAGCCTACTGAGGATATTACTGTAGGAATTTACAGGGTAAGTTCCTCATACAGAACACCAAAGGACACCGCTCACAAATAGATGACAGATCAATACACCAGTATTTTTGACGTGGTTAAAACCCTCAAAGAGGGAAACAGTCCACGGCCTGAGCCAACGTGGCTACTACAGGCAATTTATTAATAAAAGAAATGAAAATTTACATAAGCTTCTCTCATGCACGGTTAACCTACAAATGACCCTCCATGCGCTTTAAATAGAATTCATGGACCAATCGGGTGTCAAGCCACGGATCAAGTGTCGGTAATACCGAGGAGAGAATGAACCGTCTGATCACTACATATCGTGACCGTCAGATTGTAAGTTACAAAATGTACAACGGTAAAGAAACACACTTTACCTAACTCTATACCTAACTCTATACTAGACCAAGTTGAACTTAACTATTCCTATGTGTCGGAATATCCTATCATCCCCCCTTAAGAACAACTTGGGATAGGATTGAAGGATTTACAAATATAACACAATAGGAGAAGGAAGGAGGCAC
>APFE030007838.1:81273-92829 GCA_000404065.3 Pinus taeda | reverse complement strand
TATAAGTATGGGAAAATAATTGCATGTTCCTTTTGTGGTTTGGATAACCATAATGTTTCTAGATGTTGGAAGAGAATGGCCACATACAGGAAACTTTTGAAGGAAAGGAAGCAAGAAGCCAAAGGTCCATTGGAAAAGGAAAATCATGTTGTCAAGAAGATGCACATGTGTTGCACTTACTGCCATAAGCAAGGACATATTGCTGAAAGGTGTTGGACTTTGAATCCAACAATTCTTCCACGAAACTTGAAGAAGGTGGAAAGAGAAAATGGTAGAAATGGAAAGAAAGATTTTGTGATTGATGTGTTTCAAGATGATTCACGTGTTGATGTTGATGTGCAGACAAAGGTAACACCTTTGAAATGGATTGGTAAGAAATGGTTAGAGTTCTTATCCAATTAAGGTTGCATGTATTTTGAAAATGCATCAAATCAATAGAATGAATTTCTTTGTTAATGAGATGCAAGTTGCAGGTTTTTACCAAGAAGGTGAATGGAAAAAGTTTAGTAGGAGACTCACTTTATTGCTACAACATTATATTCATTTCAACTTCGAAAGTACAATGTACTTAAGTGAAAGTTGAAGGATGAAACATTATATTTCATTTCAGCTTCGAAATTACAGTGTACTTAAGTGAAAGTTGAAGGATGAAATGCATGCATGAGAATGACGTGCATGAACATGGGGACGTTGATGATTTCCTTGTATTTAAACATGTATGTGTGATTAACTTGAAGGTTTTATTGCTTTTTTTTTAAACATGCATGTAATTTTTACTTGGGAAAGTTGATTTGGTCTCCAAGATGGAGATGATGATGAAGTGTTTCATCTTTGGAAAAGAACTGTGGAATTCTTTTTCTACATGCTTGACTTGAAGGGTCAATTTTTTTAAAGGCATGTTTTGTTGGCTTGTTATCTAGTCAATCATTTGTATGCAGATGTAAAGACATGGAGGTGTTCACAAGATGTGAAATATGTTTCTTTTGTTGAAGCAAGAGTTTAGGCCATCCAATTGTTGTCTGTAATCTTGTTGTTGTTAACAGTTGTTGTTGACAGTATGTCAAATAGGTACAAAAGAAAATTTTGTGAAGCAGATGTAACTTCACATTGGTTTGAGCCACCTTGGATCAATGATCAAGGTAGAGAAGTTCAAACTATCTTCTGTGACCTTCTCAGCAGGGGTTCTGCAGGAAGTCAAGGAGGAAAACAGTTCTTCCCAGGAGGACAAGCACATCTAGGAAGGGAGTGTTCAAAGGCTTTGGTTCAGAGGCACTATGCAAGGCAAGTGTATGGAGGCTGAAAGAAGAGGGTAATGTATTCTCATTTACTATTCAGATCAGTATATCAGTCTTTTGGAGTCCAAAATCTTTTTAGTGGGAAGGCGTGATCCAAAATGGATCTAACATAGACTTCTAAGTCTAAAAATCTTCCTCACAGAGAAAAATTAAAGTCAAAGGATGCTCTTGGAAATAGTCGTGTTGCATAGATATCTTCATTTTGAATCTAACACAATTTGAATGGGCTAAAATGGACTTTGGATGAAGAAGTTATTGGAAAAAGAAGATTTCCCATTATCCTTAGAAAAGGAGGAAAATCCTTATGAAAATGGGCTTAAGGCTTTATATGCATTCCTTAAGGAAATCGCATCAGAAAAAGCCAAAGGAGGACTTAAATCAAGGGTGGAAGGACTCCCCGATTGCGATCTTCGATATATCACATCGGAGGTAGGCTTCCATGCGACATCGGAACCCTGGGCATGCGACGTGCGACTTGCGATTGCGATGATTAGATCGATGATCAGTGATTGGAGGAGATAGCGCTAAGAGCCATGTGATGTGCGACTTGTGATTGCGATGATCAGATCATAAATTAGCATCGGCGATGTGAAATCACATCGCAATGTTCCATGGTATATGGAAAGAACCCCCGGGCTGTTGCGATTGCGATATGCGATGCGCTGATATCGATGATCGGCGATCAGCAAACAAAACCACATAAAGGGTCATTGACACATGCCTGCAACAATTGTGATTTGCGATCAGAGCACAGACCCGACAGGGCTATAAACATGATTGAATATAATTTGAAATCCAGAATTACAGATTTTCTATGTATTTCTCGTGTATTGATGTTTTTGGCCATTTTACCATGCGACTTGCAAATGTGATAGGATGACAGACCCGATAGGTTTATAAGGGAAAATCCTAATTTTTTGAAGTTCGGTTAAATGCTCCATGATGTGTTTTTCATCAATTTGCCTGTGTATTCTATTATGTTGATATTTTCGGGATTATGGCAGGAGGAACGCCAAACAATTTGGTTCCGTTCCCACCAGTTCCTTTCAAATTGTAAACTTCTTCTTGTAAGGAAACAGTCAGGCTTCCATGTGTTAGGGCGACTGTAGCTACTATGTATTAAAAACACAGAGAACACAATTGAGAAGGATCCACTGGGGAGGCTGTGCGAAGACAGAAATTACAGAGAGGAAGGATTCTCGAATGGCCAATTCGCTTGGATGGTGAGAGAAAGCCCAGGCAGAGTAATGTATAGAGGACCCTCGTGTTATGCTGGGGAATCCAGTGCCAAGGCATAGTGAATGTGCAGGTGCCGAGAGAGAGAGAGAGAGAGAGAGATTGGAGAAGCTCGACATAGCCACCAGAGGTTGGAAGGCAGAGCCAGAGCGCTGACAGAGGCATAGCCACCAAAGGTTGGAGGCAGATTGTAGAGCTAGAGGGCTCAATGGACTTCTACAAGCCATGAAGCTGTAATGAAGTCAGAATAGCAAAGAGATCGAAATGATCAAGGTATTGCTGGTGTCTAATGTGTGCTGAAGACGAAAGAAGGAATTCTAGAGATAGTAAAAGAATTTTGAGGGAGTTGGTGCAAGCGAGGAGCTCAAGATAGCCTGGAGCGCTGATTGAAGGAATCTAGTCCAGAGAAGCCTAGATCTATCTACAGAGTATGGAAAAACAGTGGGATAAGATGGTATTCTAAACCCATAGGTTCAATTTTAAACTAATGGAGTTGAGTGTGGAACTTATAAAATAAAGATTACCATAATCCCAGAGAGCCTAGTCGAGTTTACTAGAGCTCACGGAGACATAGCCCAAGAGGTTTGGGTGAAATCCTAATTATATTGTTGTCTTATGTGTTTGCTGATTTGCTGCTTTATTTACTGTTATGTGTATTTAAATATCAACATAAGCAAATATACATAAGCACTTGAACAATTAAAGACAAACACAAGCATACACCTATTTCAAGTTCTTAATTCTGCATTTATCAATCATAAGCATAGATCTTGGGAATATATAAGCTTTGGAGTGAGAGAGGTTCTTGTAAGCATATAGGAAGCCTTTAGGCCCCATTTCAGATCATCTAGGGATTCATCAAGTCCAAGAGTCAATCTAAAGATTTATTCTTTGGTTTCCTTAGACCTACAGTAGTCCATGTACTTGTTATTAAAGGCTTGTTGCATTTGAGTCCAGGTAGTGATTCTATCCCCAAGTAGACCCATAAACCAGTGCAAGGTTGCATCCTTAAGGGTAGATGGGAATAACTTCAATTTCTGGTCATCAAAGGCATAGTCTTAGGTCCTACATAAAATAGAAAATTAAAACATAAAATTATCAGGATCCTCAGAGGTTAATCCATGGAAGTGTGGAAGGGTAGTAGGGCTTATATTCGTTATTCTAGCCTCTTCATTAGTCTCTTTGATAGGGAAAACCCCATTATTCAGCCATGGTATGGGTAGGTGAAATGGGTTCTTCTTCTTCCCCAATAGGTTCTTCAAAGATCTTAGGTTGTTCACCTAAAGGGTCTTCTAACTCCCTTGTAGTTAGAGAGGGAAGCTAACAGTCACCGAAGAAGAGTGAAGGCTGATTGTTTGAGGGTGTGGGAGTGTTTGGTAATAATTTTCCTTGAGTATCTCTATTCCTACGAGCCATGAAAGACAATTTTTTCTTTTATGTGATTTTTCAAAACTGAATGCAAAACATAAAATAATGCATAAGAATAAATAACATCTACCTAGACACCTCCCCGACAATGACGCCAAAAAGTGGTGAGCCTTGGTATTGCACCAAGAGTGTTGCAACTCCCAAGGGATCCTCAACTCTATTTATCAACCTGGGGTTCATACAAACTTTGAGGTGACAGTGCTATATACACAATATATGGGATTCTACTGATGCGACCCTCAACTAGGACATTTGATCAATAGTGCTCCAAGACCATTCTTTCTACTGAATTAGAAGGAAATTGGCCACTGAAGGTGAAATTCAAAATCTAGCTCTAATGAAAAAAGGAAAATGTTTTTTAAAACTTAACTTGTAGATGTTATTAACTTGTGAATGCTATTGAATCAATTCATGAAAGGAAACAAGAGCTACACTACTTATAGAAAGGGAACTACACTATTTTGAAATCAACCATCTAGCTACCAAATTCACTTCTAAATAGGAAACTACACTCCCAAATCATAACTCAAGATTTCATGCATCATCTATCTAGTTCACACTTGCATATACATCAATGTTCTATTTCTGCTAAATTTTTTATAAAGAAACTAATGTTATTCTATCTTGCAGTGAAGGAAAAGGATGTTTGGAATGGCCTAGGTGCTACCCTTGATCATGGATTCCAATGTGGGGGTCAACCTACTCCTAAACTATGTCAAACTTGCATCACTGGTCAAAACAGGCTACTATAGGCATGCTACAGGTGCCCTGTATTGCTACAGGAAGACATATAATGCTACAGGAAGGTTGTTGCGAAGGTTTGGAGGGTAGGAATGATGAGATCAAGGGATGACAAGGTGGATGGAGGTTGTGGTAGATGGATGAAAGGTGGCCAACACCCCTAGTCAAGATCAACACCTCAGGAAGGCCTGTTTTGGACTAATAGGGTTGCTCACGGTGACCTAAGGGAATGAGCTCAAGAACATAACTTTGGGATTCATCAAAGAGGGTGAAGAAGTCTTGGATGGAGATGGTGAAAGGCCCTGTTATCACTCAGGTTGTTCCCTGCTTCCTGAAGGGAATACAGCCGAGGTAACCACTGGCCAATCTTTTAGCTACAGGTCCTAGCCTACCTGCAACCAGAGAGGGCTCTCTCTTTATAGTTTAGCTTTGTTGATGAATGTTTTTAGGCTAGTTATGGGGTACTGTTTTGTTTGAAGTTGGTGGGTTGGTGAATTTAGATAGAGCTGAGATACAGATCATAGAACAGTTTGTTCCATTGGGCAATGGAGTTGAGGTATTTGTGCTACTGAAAGAGGATTTATGAAGATAGAGTGTTGCTGCAGAGCAAGTTAGGCATATGTGAAACAATTTATCAGATTTGTTGATGAGATTATGGAATTAGTGAGTGAAAGGCAGTTAAGAATCTTTCACTATGCTAAATGAAGGAACATGAAGGTATTGCTTAAGAGCAGTTAAGAATTCTTAAACAGTATTCACCATGACAGGATTAGTTTAGACATGAGAAATTAAGAATTCATATCTATGGCTAAACCAGAAGAAAACATATTTAGAAATAGAGATTGAGCATAGGGTGTTTAAAACAAATCCTAGGCTATTCTTTTTCTCTGCTTACTAAGATTATGAAAACATAAGAGTTATGGAACACACAGAAAACACATACACGGTTTAAGAGAAACTTATTGATTCAGTAAATGACAAAGGAATTCTACAACTAAACAGAGCTTTACATATCCATCTTCAGAAAACATAAGACCCAAAGATCTCCATCAGCAATTTGTATTATCAAAAATAGTCTCCAGAATACATAGAGCTCTTCAGAAAGAATTACACTACAACCGACCCTCAATGCGTTATCTGAGGGGATATATATGCAAAATAGGGTACAAAATATCTCAATAGAGAGTTATTGTGCAATAAATTGCACCAACTCTCTTACAAAAAGTAAATGACAACATAAATATAGAATTTAATGCTGAGATAGCTGATATTTTTCTGTCAGACAGTTTTGACTTTATGGCTCTGGAAAGTAGGTTGTAGGTGTGCCTTTAACTTTGCGTTAATTGAGCTTGCTGTCTGGGTGCATTGCTGAGTCATTTGTACGGCTGCTTGCTGTACCTGTATGCTGATCTGCCTGCTGACCTGTAAACTTTGATTTTTCTCAAAAAAGGCAAAAGCAAAGTGGAATTATCTGGGTAAAATCTCCAGCATTGCTTGCCACCAATCAGCTGGGAGTAGCTGATGCCTCCTCATTTTTACTATTGTTTCATCTGCCTCTGTATGTCTGTAAAAGTTTGGAGGGACTTCAAACATATGATTTATTTCATGTTCAATAAAGAACATATTTTCCAGCTTGTCATAGAGAGATTGCCCAGAGGGAGGCCCTGCTTCTTCTGTGGAGCTGCTGGATGCTGTGATCTGGTTTTCAACATAATTGTTGATCCTTGTCATATATTGATTATATGACAGTAGTTGTCCTGTGCCAGTCACTAGGCTTGGCAGTCCTTTATCCTGTAATATAGTCATTTTCGCTCTAAATTCATCTATCTCTGCCTTCATCTCCTGACATTTCCTCTCCAAAGTTTGAGTAAAATTCCTCAAGGTCAATACCTTTTTGGCTGTCAGGATTGTATCTGTTCTGCTGCTTATTTGTATAGCAGCTAGTTCCTCTCTAGTGCGGTTATTGAGGAAATGAATCATTCTGGTGGCTTGCTCGGGCATTATTCCCAGGGCTGTCCTGGCTCTCTGTATTTCCACATGAGCTACATCTATTAGCTCAACCTGCTCAAAAATCGCTTGAATGGACCTCCATTGGTCCTGTATAGATTGGCCAATTTTGGCCCAAATAATCTTCTTTATTTCTGCTAGGATTTTACCTAGCAGCAACTCTTTTTCCAAAGTTTTCACTTTGGCCTCTAAGGCCTTTATTTCTCTTTTCTTCTCTGCCACTGTCATCTTTGATTTATCATAACTGGTCTCCAGCTTGGCCAGTTTTTCCTTGGCAACATTTATTTCAGTTACCTGAGTTTCAAGCTCTTTAACAGCTTTCATCAACTCCTCCATGCCCATGCTGGATTCCGCTACTGCTGTTGCTTCTACTGTTGCTCCTGTTGCTGATGTTGTTGTGGTAGGTGCTGGAATAGCAGGAGGGGCTGCTGTTGCTTGTGTTGGAGGGGCAGGTTCAAGATTTGTTGATGTTTGAAGGGGCTGGGAGGTTGATTCCCCTTGCTTGTCCTGCAGTGCTTTCTCTAATTCTGCCTCCATTTGTAATATCCTTTGGTTCATTACCAGGAGCAGCTCCATAGCATCATCTACTTGCTTTTCTTGTGCAAGTTCTGCTGTTTCAGGGTGAATTGAAGGAGGCAATTTTGCTTGCCTTCTTAGTGCAGTGATGTCATCCTCTTTCTTCTTTAAAGGGCTCTAACACCCTTTGGATCCTTTGGGTCATGTCCCAAATCAACTATTATGTCCTCCAGAGTCTTTATTCTATTGTCTTTCGCAGAGGAAGACAACCTTTCAAAATCAAGCTGCCTGTTTGTGTTCTTCAGGACTTCCTTTAGCTGATGGGCCAGAATTGCCCTGTCAGCAAGTGTTGCATACACCATTTCCCCAGTCTGTTTGTGCAGCTCGATCTGATCCATGGGGTGTATGTCTTTGGAAAAGACCTCCAGGTTTGTCCTGTAGTAATCTGCTGGGGTCTTTGGTTGTGGGACTTTAGGCTTCAGGTGGGTGAAGATCATCTTTTCTTCCTTCAGATCATAGGCAGCCATCAACCTTTGTTTTTTGGCTGGAGTTGTCTTCAGGAATTGCTCATAGAGCTGCACTCTCACCAATTCATTCTGTTCCTTGATCTCTATGAAGCCTTCTTTGACTACAGCTGGTTTCTTGCCCTATTGTCTGGAGGAGGACACCTCTGTGGTATGTTGCTGGGCCTGTTCTAGCTAAAATGAGCTAGTGGCAGTCTGTTGGCTTGTTTGCCTTTATTTGCTGTGGCTTTCTGCCCGTTCTTCACGTATGTCTCCTTCTTCTGTTTCAGGGTCTATCCTCGGCCTCTTGACCTCTGGTTGCTGTGATGACCCTGTTGGAGGTGTGACCTCCTCTCTGTCTCTCTTTTTCCCTCTCTCATCATTGAGAGGAGTCTGCAAAATTGGGTTTTGAGGTTGTTCAGATTGTTGAGGAGGGGCCTGCTCTGATTGCTGATCCTTTGATGTGCTAGGCTGCCCTGTCTCTACCTCTTGTTGTTCATCCATCTTCTCCTTTCCCTTTGCTGTAGTTGTTGTTGCTGGAGCTTGTTGGGTGTCCTGTGCAACTGGAGCAATAGAAGTGCCTTCTCCTGCTTGGACTAGTTGCTTGAACAAGACCTGTTGACAAGAATCTAAGTCAAGAGTTTTTTCCAAGTCCTTTACAGTCTGCTCCATTATTTCTTCCTGAGTCAATTCCTCTACTATTGATTCAGGTACCCATTCATCTTGATTGGAAAAGTGTTGTATTTGTGGGATTGGGCAATGCTTATAGGCTAGCAGCCTATATTTGACCCTCCTAGCACCAATGAAACCTTCAAGGTCATAAGGGACCCACCAGAAGCTTCTTTTGAGTTTGAGCTGTTGCCCTAGTATTTGATTAGCTTCTTGCCAACCATCTTTCTTGTTCATGACAAATGGGCCTAGGTGGTCCCTGAACTTTAGGTTGGCTTTCTTCTTGGCACTGTGAAAGTGTGTCAGATCAGAGTTTATAAGCAGTCTGTAGTATTCCAGGGCAAATATCCTCATAGGCACATATTTTGGGAGCCTGTAGGGATAGAGCTCACAACCATAAATTCTGATGACAGTGTGATTTTGGTACAAGTACCAATTACCAATTTTGTAACTCCTGGATAGCTGCAATATTTTCTGCATATCCTTGGACAATCTGATAGGAGGGGTCCTCTTTAAGAGGCATGTAACTAGATACACAAACTGATCAATGAATTCACAGTATGAGTAGGGGGAATTCTGGACTTGGTGGAAGACCGAAGACTAGAAGATAACAGACCTCCTCTCACCCTGTGATTCTAGCTTCTTGATTGAGCACTGGAAGCAATCTGTTTGGTAGTACAAGAATAGGTGATAGATGTATGAGGAATATTTGAATATTGCCTCCCTCTTCAGTCTTGACAATTGATCATGTATCTTATTGGCAATGTATTTGGCATAATTGTACTTCATAGCAGGGGGCTTCACAAGGCTGTATGCGGAGAGCATGACCAGTGCAGTTAGATCAACATGCTTATTTGTAGTGAACCCCAGCACAGAGGTTAGCATGTCTACCAGCAGCTTGCCAACCTCATTGAAATCTGCATAAGAAAAGGGAGGTGGACCAGAAGGTTGGCAGTCTGCCTTCATGAATTTCCTGGCTATTGCAGCAATGTCTGTGCTAGAGAGTTTGGAGCCCTCATCTAGCAAGTAGTTCATGGAGAAGGGGTATAGCAGTTGGGTCTGCTTGTAGTTCAGCATCTGGTTGATGGAATCTGGAGTTATATAAAAGAGGATGCTCCCAGATGGAGACTTCACAGCCCTGAGTTTCTGGTCATAATTTTATGCACAGAGATGGATGACTTCAGGAAAAATGTTCACAGAAGGCAGGAAGTAAGTGGGCAGATTAGATTCCTAGATGCCATACAGGTCACTGTTGTCCAAGTGACTGTTTCTTAGTTGGCAATATGTTTGCAAGTGACTTCTCTCTGCCACAAAGTCTGTAATGAGGGCATCACTGTCCACCAGTGGCATAGCTTCTAGTTCTCTGTTAGGTGGATTTATAGGAACTATATCCAGAGCAGCTGGAGTGGCCATTGTCTAGTTTTAACTGGATGCTTAATGTATTTCAAGCTTGATGTGAATGCTGAGGAATGCTTACTGATCTCTGTTTGCAGTGAGCAGTTTGGCAGTGCAAGGAGGCTGTTATAGGCTTAATGAATCTGTGGGGCACTCTGTTTTGAAGAAGCAAAGTGTGTTGAGCTAATCAGTTGGTTACTTGCAGGGACTTTGTTTTAGCAGGGGTGAGGGGACTGCTAAATTAGTTTTCTAGCCGGTAGCTCGGCTTCTTTAACTGCTTTTCTGTGGAAAAATGGTGAATTTTACAGAGGGGCACGGGTTTCTTCAAGATTTTTGTCGCACAGGGGTTTCAGTGGCTTCTTAAGCAGAATTTAGTGGTGAATTTATCAATGTGGGGCTTTTGACTGAGTTCTTTATGCAGGAAATAAGGATAGCAAAGGAGAACAGTGGGTACAGAGGATGCCTGCGGCAAATACCTGGTTTTAATGGCGTGGGAGGCGTTTGCACCAGTCGAATTGCAGGAATTGCAGGTACTTGGGTTGATAATGGAGGTGGCAGCAACTTTGGCGGGTAGCTTTTGATTTTTGACCGTTGTACGTTGAATTTCGCATGCAGAGGAGCTCTAGAAATCTTAAAAAACAATGCAAAATAACGGTTAATTCTCGCCTTTTTATGCATTTTTGGCATATTGGCACCTTTTTGGTGATGACGTCATGTTGACGTCATCATGGGCCCGAGTATGGATGGGTGACGTGGCAGCTGACGTGGGTGCCCAGGTGGCAGTGACACGGTGGCAGGGTGGCAGGGTGCGACGGTGGCAAGGTGCGACATGGAGGCATGGTTGGCGGCAAGGCTGGGTGATGTCACGCTGACGGGGGCATGACGTCAGCGCGGGGGGGAGGTGGTAAGCGGTCTCCCCGGAGGCGCTTAGGGGGTAAGCGGTTTGGAGGGGGGGGCAGCGAACACCGCGGGCCTGACGCGTGGCGGGGGTACTGGCAATATTGCCCATCCCCCGGATGCAAAAGGTCGGGCAGGTTCTGTGCAAGATTGACCGCCCACCGTTGGCTGGGTGGGGCGGAAGATCGTGC
This sequence comes from Pinus taeda, assembly GCA_000404065.3. Classification (NCBI taxonomy): domain Eukaryota; kingdom Viridiplantae; phylum Streptophyta; class Pinopsida; order Pinales; family Pinaceae; genus Pinus; species Pinus taeda. The sequence continues at coordinate 81,951 of APFE030007838.1, read as the reverse complement.
GGCAGGCGGCGATTATCATATGTCGGTAAGTTAGGTAAGGGGGACCCACCCCACTATTAAAATATATTTAATTAATTTGGGCGCGCGGGTGGCTAGAAACTTTAGGATATGGGTTTTTTCGGGCTTAAACGCACATTTTATTAAATGTTTTTTATTTAAAACCTTATAATAAAACAGGTTTAGGGCGGAAGAAAGGGGGACATGGGTAAATGAGGGCGGGGTGGCAGATTTTTGGGTTTTAACCATAGTTTTTTGAAAGGAGCTATGGTTTTTAGGGGAAAAGGGGCTAATACCAACCCCAGATAGGTTGATATTTCCCAAAGAAGGGTTGTATAGCTATAGTGCTAGGGGGGAGGGTATTTATAGATATTTTTTGGGAAATTTTCATAGATTCTAATAGAATTAGGGAAAAAGGGGGGAGTTAGGGAGCTACATAATATATTAGTGGTTAACATGATTTTGTGAGGTTAATGAAGGGGTAAAGCTAAGTTTTAATAGGTAAAACTTAACTTAGGATTTTGAGGATAGATGAAATTATGAAAAAAGATGTTTTACACAAAAAATGTGGCTTGTTTTCATGTTTGAACTTCATGGCTTGACCAAGTAGTTTGTGATGCAATGAAGTGGAACTGGACACCTGAGCAGATCTCAAGGTCCTTGGGGGGGTTAGTAAAATGA
>APFE030007838.1:61609-80399 GCA_000404065.3 Pinus taeda | reverse complement strand
AGAGCATGACACTGCTCAAAAGATAGTAGTGGCATTTTGACTGCCCACTTTCCTGGTCTTTAGTTTGGGGTTCATTTTCACTTTTCTCTTGACCACTTGATTTTCTTGCCTTTTGATTATTCTTTTAAGGCATACCCTCTTTTCATTTTTTAATTTTTGTAGCATGTATACAAAATATGGAACCTTTGCAACCTGTAATGATGAACATATTTAGCCCATCCACTGTCAATCATGAAAGATGAAACCTATTGGTATAGGAACCTAACAGGCCCCTTGCCTGCAGATCTAAACAACCCTACAACATCACATGCACATACTCTTTTATCACGGATAAAATAAAATAACCAATGGTGGAAAAGATGAGTTTAATTTAAATACCATCTAATCTATACTAAAAACTCTTATCTAGTCAACAAATCAACTTCTAAGCTTCAACAAGCAGATGCAAAACAAAATGACTAACATAAACCTTCTTCCAAGAAATCATAAACATAGCATTTTTGCGCTGTGATTATAGATTCTTCCATTCATTCTCCCATGAGAGAGATGAGATAGAGGTTGAAATCACAAGATTTTTGAGGGGTTATGTTCTAATGAAATGCATAAAACTAATAAACATTCTAAGCTAAAAGTGAAATACAAATACATAAGAGGGACCTAATTCACTGGGGTTGGTCCCAAATAAAAGAGCCTTAGCCCTCTGAAACTAACTCAATGATGGATCAATAATAAAGTTCTCATTATCAATGCATCGATGTCAAATACATCACATAACTACTCAAAAATAACAATATCAAGTGCTTGAGCTCAATAGCCTCTTAGCTAAAAACAAATATCAAATCCTAATGAGCTCTTTGGCATGTTTATTTATTCAACAGGGTAGCTACCAACAACTCCCTAGAAAATAGGAATGTTTGTCTCCTAAAACTCAAGAAGGGTGGATCTAGATCTCCTTTAACTGCACTTGCTTGGATGCCAATGACCTCGTCCTGCTTCGCTGCCAATGACCTTGAGTTGATGAGTCAAAGTTTGGTGATTTTGGTTGATTGAGGGATTTAAGGAGGTGGACAAGCTCCTAAAATATTTCCCTATTTTCTACTTGGATCTCCTACATTGTAATCATCTCAAAATTGCTCCATTTCTAACATTAAAACCATATTAGGCAACATGACACAACAAAACATCTTTTACCCCTCTCATTAAGCCTAATATAACAAAAATTGTAAATAAATGTGAGAAAGAGATAGTTCTAAAGTTGGAGGATGGCATTATGACCCTAATGATGTACCTATTGATGAGATTCATCAATATCTACCTAGAGATATTCATGGGGATTTATCCCATACTATAGGAGAGTCTTAAGTTGGGTGATTGGTCCTATTGTTGTGTGGTAACTCAAGAAGAAATGTCCCTTTTCTAGGGTTTTTTGAGGGAAATGTATTCCTTCCCTCAAGAATGTCCCCCCTACTCATTTTTATAAATAAAAGGCTCAAATATCCCAGTAGAAGCATAAAAAACCTTGTGAAGAATAGGAGAAAATTCTAGAGTTATTATTTTAAAGCAAGTTTTGTAACTCTATCATGTACAAGCAACTTTTTGGTTAACGGAAGTGATATTTAATTTCAGCTCCTAGTTTAGATTTCTTCTAAGGGTTTTGAGCTTTCTTGGGTTAGGGCCCACCCTAGGTGCTCAAGATCCCTCTTGTATCATTCCTTATTCATAAATTTGTTTATTTTTGCAAAGTATTTCTGAAATTTACTTTTGTTTATGCCATTCATGCATGGTTGATTAGATAGTTTTATTAATACTCTTTTCTTATAGGTTATTTTTGTTGAAAAATCAATGTTCTTATGTATTAGGGTTTATTTACTTGTCATGATAATTACTTGTGAATTTGTTGGATTATTTATTAAATTTATATTCTCTTCTTTCATCAAGCAATTACCAAAAGTACAAAACTTGAAGATCACAATAGACAAAGAACATAGTTACAGAAGGATATAGGCTCTAATCCAGGGAAAAATTCCCCACGGGGGAAAACACAACCAACTTCTCTTCTTATAGAATCATATGAAAGTGAGAAATTCAAGACCCAAGACCAAGACCAAGACCTCCACAAGTGCCCCATGTCATCCCTCCATTCTATATCATGTTTTATCCTCAATATAATCAACTTCATATGTTACAAGCTTATCTTTTAAATGACATGTCCCATAGAGATACTTGTCCTTCTTGTAGCTCGTCTTTCACATACCTTATAGTCCTCTTTTAGCTCACATATTATAGTCATTATCGTCCCTTTTTAGCTTGCATATAATCTTAGAAATAGTTTCAGTAACTCACATTATTATCATAAAAGTCCAGCCTCAAGAACTCACATCCTTTCTAGGTTATATGTCATAAAAAAATTAAATATTTTTAAGATTCTTATGCCATATAAACCTCACATATCTTACTACAAATATTCAAAAACTTTCTTGCCCTAAATCAAGGAGAATAGGTGTCAATTCATAGTTGTTCGTCTATGTGAAGGGTCATGTCCCTTGGGCATATTGAATTGTCCAATTGGAGAGCCAACTTGGTCTTGTGGAGGGAAAAAAATGTTTTTCCATTTTTATTACAAGTCCAAATGGGACTTTGACACTTTGACTCATAATAAATCCTAGAAGCATGGATAACATGCTTTCACTAGAAAATAATAATAATTAAAATAAAAAAATTAGTTTTTTTTGTACATGAAATACATATTTACACAAGTAAATGATATTTATGAAGACTGAAACTAGTTATACTTTTCAACGCTCCCTCTTAACTAGGGAGGTATTCATAATTACACAGTAGGATAAAAGGATACTCTCAAATTGAAATATTCTCATAAGAAGAGTTTGGATTGATAAGCATCATCAAGCATCAACATCATAACCAATGTTATCAATTACAAATTAGCAAGTACTTGACTCAAAAACTTTAACTCTCCACTATATTAGAGCATAATGCTGGGAGGCATACATTTGGACACCGCCATCACCACCTCTCAAGGCACATACCCCATCTAGATGTTCACCAGGTATGTCCTTACAAGACTATTCTTATCTTTCATTTCCAATGCTAAAAAAATATCGGTCCTCTTCAATTACTCTTATCTTGGATACCCTGCCCTATCTTCAAAGAGTATTAGTCCTAGGGACTACACCTATCTTGGATTCCTAACACTCAAGGAGTATTGGTCCTAGATGCTTATCCAATCCTCCATTCTCCTTACCAGTGCCTTCACTAGACTCACTATTGTTAGTCCTATCCTAGTGCATGACATGTGAAGAATATGGTCTCCTCCATCCCTCCTTGTCAACCAGGGAGAATATCCTTACTCCCTCTTAGCTAGGGATACATAACCATAAGTCTTATCTTGTCTCGTTCATCAAATACTTATTCTTCTATGTAGATATTAGTAGTAGCTTGTAGGGCTTCTAGATCTTTGTAGGGTTTCTTGGCTCCTAATATCATCACATCATATTGAAATTTGACCTTCCTAGATCTTAACAATGACCATGCAATTTTGTCATCAAATGGTTCATCTATCATCATCAAGGAGCCAAACTTCCTCACAGCTATTAACACATGCCTTCTATCCTTCATTAAAGAGTTTTGCCTCATATTCTTCAATAAGTCATATAAACTTTCTAAATATCAATTATGCCCTCATTCTCTTCCAAGCCATCATCAGTGTTTTCCACTCAATCCATGTGCTCCCAAAGAATTTTCGGTACAATATCATCAAAAAAGTTAACTTGACAACTATCTTTCTAGCCTCTTCACATAATTCTAAAATATATCTTTTCAGGGAGTGAAAACATATTCCAAGCAAAAACATCATTAGAGTTTCCAAATCAAATATAAAATTTTGTTGCTCGTGATAAGCCCCAGAAATGGGTAACTATATGGGCTTATTTTTCCTCTTATTTCGACTTAATCCACCATTCTCATTAGTTTGTTGCATTTTTTTGAATATATTTATGCTCATAGAGTGAATTGGGTTAGTCACTTTGCCATGTAGTCTAATGAGTGTTTATTACAGATTTTTTGGACAATTTTGGATAAAGACAAGGAATTTATGAGCAAATGGAAGCCAAACTTGAGGAAAATAGTGAAGAGGACTTGTAGGGAGGGTGTCTCATTCATTAATGACCCCTTTCCTCGAATCCTCCATTAGTAACTCGGAGCACAAAGGCCCACATTGATGATTCCAAGGGGCAATCGAGCAAGTCAAGTAGGATTGTTGTTTATCTTTAGTTTTAGGAAGCCGAGTTCCTTGATTTTAGGAGGACTGTTGGGAGTTCCCATTTGTATAAATAAGAAGGCTTCAATCCTTAGTATGTTAGCTAGTTGTTAGTATATTTTCGCACTTTTGTGCAATACATTGGTCAGCTTATTTTCGAGTTCTTTTTTAAGATAGTTTATGTGATGTAACTACTACTTTTTGATAAATGAAGATGAAACCGTTTTTGAGCTAGCACTGATCTCTTTCAGAGGGCTGAAACTCTTGGGTTAGGGCCCAACCCAGGCTGCCCAACACCTTCTTTGTGTATTTATATGTTTTCTTTCTTACACTCATGAGTTAATTTCTGTTGCATAGATTCATCTTACTTTGTTAAGTTAGGTTGCTTTTGATGATTAGCATAGTTGTCTTTGTATCAATTGTGCAAGTAGGTTGTTGCAGTGATTAAATAAGATTCAAAAAGGCCACAATAGGCCCTGATATCCTTTCTCCCTTCTTGGGACTATGATTTGAGGTCAAGGCACTACTGCTACCACCAAAAACACAGTTTTTGCTCTTTCATGCAACCGCTAGTGTGATAACTTGATTTGGAAAAGTTGATAGTAGCTTAGATTCACATGCTTATATCATATCCTATTCATTTTCCATAGTTCTCTCACATGTTTTTTTGTTCATAAGGTATTGTTCCGTATTTTTCCGTTTTTAGGTCAGAAATTAGGTTAAGTTAGACAAAACTCTGTTTTTAGTTCTTTCTTTGGTCAAGTTTTGATAAGTGAATGTGCATATCTCTTGCAGTACATCTTAGCTCACCATCCCTCCATGAAACAGCTAGCACCATCTCACTTCTCCTAGATTTCCCAACTCATGAATAGCATTTCGCCAATCTTCCCTAATTTCTGTGTTTTCTTCCATAAAGTTGCTCTCTTGCCATTTGAGCAAATCCAACCATCATATTCATCCTTTATCTCCCTTGACAAGTTTTATACACCTCAACACCTTCATCTAGCCTTCATTCCCCCTTTCCCATCATTCTTCCACCTTCAAAATCCTAAAAACAACTTTCGACCTCCTCTTGTAGATCCTCTTGTAGAACCTCCAGTAGATCCCCTGCAGCCTCCTATAGAATTTCCTGTGAGTGATTTTTCGAAGTCTGATCGCAATGGAAGTCTTTAGAAGGGTACTAGGGGATTCTTAGGACCTCTCCACACCTTCCTCACCTTCTGTAAAAGCCAACTCCATTTTCCTTTGCCACCAAACCTCTACACAATCACAACCAGTCCAATCACAAGCATAATAATTTCACATAAAAATACTCAAAAGTACAAAAAGATGTTTCCTTGTCATTTCTCTTTAGAACTAGCTTGGATAAATGCAATTTACCTTTTCAGTAGTCAATGGCACTCACTTCATTAGCTTCCATCTCTTTTCTTTCAAAAATAGAGTTAGTGGGTAAACTAGGGTTTGCTAGGGTTTGCATTTCATTTCAGTTTTCCTTCTCTTTCTGCATGTAGAATGACCCCTGTAGAGGCTTTATTCCATCACAGTAAAAGCTTCTTTTGAGAACTCATAGAAGTTGGCTTAAGCTCCTAGCGAACTTGCACCAGCTGATCAAGTGACAACTTGCAGTAAGAGCTAGTACTTATGCATACATCACCGTCACTTCCAAGTTTGTTATGAACTACCGGGTTGATAAAAAGTAAAGAAGGAAGCCCAAGGAGTTGTAGCATTATTGCTGAAATACTGGAGCCCACCATTCTTTTTGGTGCCGTTGCGAGGGAAGCGTCAGAGTATTTTGTGATTACTGCTTTTCTTCTATTTTCTACTGCAACATTCTGCTAAGTAGTTTATTTCAGCAAAAGTAGAGTAGTTGTTTCATTTCAATTCTGTAAAAGTATATTAGGCATTTCTTGCTTTTATTTCAATTCTGCAGTTTCATTTTAGCAACCGTAGATTAAGCATTTTGTTACTTTCATCTCAATTCTGTAGTTCCATTTCAACAAACGTAGATTAGTCATTTTCTGCGTTCATTTCAATTCTACAATTTCCATTCCAGCAAAGTAGATTAGTCATTTCCTTGCTTTCATTTCAATTATGCAATTTCATTTTTAGCAAGTTCATTTCAGTTAGTTGCAATCTGTTGTTCAATCCATTTTAGTTTTGCAGGTACAAGCAGAAAAAAAACAAAAAATCACCCAAAAAAGAGATTTCCTTTCATGCCTCATAGGAACAGAGACAATTCAGGAAAATTCCTACCCAACACCCCCACCACATCACTAAGTCACCCTTCTCTCTTCTTTGGTGGCAGTGATTCAGAAGAACCTATAGGTGAACCTCCAGAGATATACGAAGATCCTATAATAGAAGAAGAGCAAGAAACGATTCCTCCTGAGACGATGGTTGATGACATAAATGTTAGAGGAAATGGGGAAAGAATAGAAGGTGCCTTTACTATTCGAGAGACCAATGGGGACACAAAAATGAAAAACATAAGTCCTTCAACCTTACCTTACTTCCATGGACTGACTACCGAAGATCCTAATACCTTCTTGTTTGAATTTTTTGTTCTCTGTCAAACCTATGACTATGTAGAAGACGAGCAGAAGTTGAAGCTGTTCCCTTCTAACCTCAAGGATGCAGCATTGTGCTGGTTCATGGGGTTACCTAGAAATAGTATCACAAATTGGGCTCAAATGCAGCAAGCCTTTAACAACAAATATTGGGACTACTGTAGGTCAAAGGATACCAAGGAAGAAATCTTTTGAATGACCATGGGAAGTGACGAACCTTTAGAAGACTATGAAGAAAGGTTTCAACTCAGTTATAAAAGGGCCAAGTGCACACTTGACCCCAAATCTTTGAAGTTGGTCCTGCTTAAAGGAGTCCCTGAAGACCTTCTAGATACCCTCCATTTGCCGACTGGGGGAGACATATATCAACTACCTTATGATGACATAAAGATTGTGTTTAGAAACCATTCTAGGTCACCTAGAAAGAGAGGTAGGGGAAGTCAACCTTTAGCCAGTACACCCTCATCTAGTTCATCTCTAAGAAAAGAATTTGAGAATCGACTGGAATATTTCAAGAGTGAAAGGAGAAAATTCTTGCCATGCAAATGGATACCTTGTATATCAAAAGGAAGCAAGAGGAAGCTAAGAGAGCTTTGGCCATCTTTTGTCCCAGATTCACTAGAAAGCATCCTAGGAATGAATGTCCACTGCACTCTATAGAAGTGTGTTTAGTCTGTGAATAAGACCATCCTACGAATCATTGCCCTTTCTTTCCCGGAATTAAAGCTTCATATCAAGGGGCCAAAGGAGCCACTGAACCACTCTATTTCATGAACCAAACGAGGCCACATGGACCTAGACCTTACTAGCAGGGAATGCAAGGGACATCCCAGGCCTATTACAACCCCAATCAAGCTAATTCCATGCCTTCTTGGGCCCCCCTACTCATCCTTCCTGGTCCAAACCCCCTCCTTGGTCGTATCCACCTCAATACCAGGCTTTGCTTGTTGCTCATTCGTTTCACTCTTATGCTCAGCCACAGCCTCAGTGGAATGCATCTCACCAGGGTGGAGGCCCCAGTACAACTCTCCTCCTGCTCTTTTTCCTCCACCACCTATTCAACCACAACCATTACCTCTTTCTCCTCCAAGACAACCCCAAATACCTGCTCAACCAAACCCGAACCCCAATAACAGATAGGCCCAGTAGGTATATAGTGGAGAAACATCATGCCCGACCTATGCTATAGAAATTCAGGGGATTAACCTATGATCTGGAAAGGTTCTCCCAGATAGCCAACCTCCTCCTAAGGAGGATGAGGAAGAAAAACAGGAAAGTGAACCAAAAGCCATTCCACCCTTTCCTGAGAGATTAACTGAAACCACACAACCGACCCCAGAATAAACTGAACTTTTGGGAGAATTGAAACAGTTATGTGTAAAGATACCACTTCCTCGAGCCATAAAAGATGTGCCTATATACAACAAGATGATCAAGGATAAGTGCTTCAGGCACCTAGGCAGGCACAAGAGAGATGATCCAACTATCAATGTCATAGGACAACTGTCCGACCTAATGTTAGGGCAAGTAATTTGTTTGAAATATCGGGACCCTAGGAGCCCTTTAGTCGATGTCCACATTAATGGCACCGTAATCCCCCATAACCTAATTGATCTAGGGGCTGCCATTAATGTGATGATCAAGGACACTATGCTCAAGCTCAACCTTCAGGTTTCCTTGAGAAAGACCACAACAATACTGCAGTTAGCAGACCGCTCCACCATGACCCATGAGGGGATTGTGGAAGATATAATGCTCTCGATTGATTCCTGGGAGTACCCTGCTAATTTCTTGGTTCTCTAGCCAAAGGCAAAGCTCACTGGGTACCCGCTCATCCTGGGAAGGCCTTGGTTGGCCACTACAGATGCCTACATCAATTGTTGAGCTGGGAACACGACAATCAATAATGGGCATATGTCCAAACAGCTAGTCCTATATCCTCCTACCCAACCTCTGTTAGAACATGATTTACCTCTCTGGTTTGAGGAGGAAGATGAGGATGAAGTCTATTCCACACCATTGTGTACAGTAGAGGCTACCATGGGGGGCCCACAAACCGATGATGATCTTATTGAAAACTTGATTCAGAATCCACCCCCCAGTGTGTTGCCATTAGAAGAATTGGTGGAAGAAACCCAAGCCAATCCTTTAGTTGATCTCTGTGTGGCTGATCCGACCTCTCTCTGAGTTAAGAATGTGGAATTCATGGAAAATTTTAGGGTCGAATTTTCACCCTTGGGTGAAATTAAGGGGTTTTATATTTTTATTGGGGGGAATATTTTGTATCACAGTACATTGTTACAAATCGCCTCAAAAAAATTATTTTATAAAAAAATTAGGTATGGATGTTAGCCCACCTTATTTTAAGGGAGAGAGTAAAAAAAGTAAATTTAGCCCTTGAAATTAGGAGTTACAACCTTCCATTCGCCCTAACTTTCAAGAATAGGTATTTATGATAGTTATTTCACCCTCCACATTCGGTGTAAAAAAGGTTTTTTTCTTTTGTTTTCCCGTATTTCATGGCATTGGGGTTAATTTCAAGAAAATGGCCTTATTTTTTGGAACAAATGGTCACAAAAGAATAATTCATTTTATTCAAAAATTCAAGTCTCTTATTTTCATGTTTATTTAAAGATTGAATAATGTTCTTGCCATATTCCAAGTTTGCATCTGTTTAGTCATAATCATATAAAGAATAATGGAAAACATTTTTTTATATTTACTCCATAAGTCACCTTATATTTACGTGTAAATAAATAAAAATAAAAATAAAGTGGAGTATGGTAAATAAATAAAACCTCTTTTTATACTTACTCGAAAGGTATGGTAAATAAATATAAATATAAATAAACTAGAGGTATGGTAAATCAATAAAACCTCTTTTTATATTTAGTCCATAACCCTCTTTCTATTTAAGAAGGCCCAAAAAAGAGGTTGTATTGAAGTGAATCCTATGGGCCAAATACCATATTTATATAATAGGTATGGTAAATTAATAAAAATATAAATAAACGAGAGGTATGGTAAATAAATAAAACATTTTTTTATATTTACTCGAGAAGTCACATTATATTTAAGAACACTCAAAAAATATGTTATATTTAGGTGAAGCCTATGGGCCAAATACCATGGGCCAAAATATTATTAATACCATGCAAAAAAACATTATTAACCCTAATATTAGTATTAATAAAAAAAAAAATATGGCACATGGTATTGACCCATGGTATTCACGTGGAATGTAGGCTATTTAAAGGGGCGAATTAAACCATCGTAGATCCATCTTTACTCTGGATCTACTAAGCCCCGGAAGGGATAAAATATCGTGATATGAAAACTAGCATAGAGTGAAAAATATTTGATCCTCAGGCTTGGTAGATCAAGGGAAAAAATGGATCTTGTAATCTAATGTCACTTAAACATTTTAATTTGGTTAAAATAAAAAAGTAAAATAAAAATCAATTATTAATTTTTATAAATTACTAATAGTAGTTTTTAAGCTCCAGGTTTATGATAACCCATGGTAATATCATGGTATTCATGTGAGGATAGACTATTTAAAGGGGAAATTCTATCAGCTTAGATCCATCTTAATTCTGGGTCTACCAAGTGCTGAGAGGGATAAATAGGTTTCATCCTTCCAACAGTGGTAGAAGTGGAGTTAAGATGGATATAGATTGGTTTTTATGATAATGAAGATATTAAATAGACTTAGGAAATTATATTATAAAAAGAATCTTAAGGTGAATGGTTAAATCTACATTTAGTCACTTCACAAAATTTAGTAAAAAATACCAATATCTCCATTAATATTGGTTTTTCTGATTTAACAAAACAAAAAAAAATCAAAACAGTGAAATCTTATCACTCTTTCCGCATCACCCTCGCAAAAGAGAGATAGTCAGTGCCAAAATTTCCCTTCATGAAAAAGCTAAGGTACTGATGTTGGATTAGTTGTTTGAAAAATATGTTGGTTTGTACAACCTTTCATCTTCTTTGTTATTCTTAATTTGTTGTAATGATCTGTAGGGGTTGGGCTAGTGCTTGAAAAATATGTTGGTTTGTACAACCTTTCATCTTCTCTGTTTCTCTTAATTTGTCATAATAATCTGTAGGGGTTGGGCCAGTGCACCATATTGTCCTAAAAGAAAGAGATTGCACACCAAAAAGGAATTTAATCCACATGTTACAACGTTGTTAAAAAATGCAAGACGTATGAAGGTAGTGAATTATGCTAATAAGCAATTTAGATTGGGAGAGACGTAATTAAATCTTATTATTTAATTGAAGATTTCCAATTAAAATAATAATAAATCTATATGTGTATATTAATATATTGGTTGGAAGGCTTCTGACAACGGTCACTTCTTTCCATTAGACCCCCTTCAGGCCTTTGGGATACCTACTACTTTCTTATATTATATAGTTTGGGCTTGCTACTTGTTGGCATGTTGGGGTAAACACAATGTGTCTTTTTTTATCTCACAGTTGGAGTCTATGGAATAATAAATAAATTTGATAGCTTGACAAAAGTGGTACAAAATATGGTTTTTTTAATCTCGTAGCTAGACTCTATGGAATAAGAAAGAAATTTGATATCTTGAAAAAAGTGGTAGCTTGACAAAAGTGGTAGAGAAAAGATTAATCTCTCCTACCTTGACAGAACTGGTGGTCAAGATCAACAGCTACAAGAAATTTGTTGTGGAACATTATCAAAACTAATAGAAGGATATGAAAGAGTGTACAGTGAGAACCTTGACAAACATGGCCACTGAAACTTGCAACATTGTTTGTAGGAAGAGAAATTATGTGTCTTTTTTCCAAATATGTATGTTAGTTTATTACAATTTAATGAATATGTTTTCCTATTATCATATATGGTTTCATACTTTAACAAAACATTTGCCAAGACTTCACTTTTTATTATTCAGTGAAAGATTTGCCAAGATATTACAAGATTTTATAATTCAGTGATAGATTCGCCATGACTTTACAAGATAATATAATCCAGTGAGAGATTAGCCAAAAAAATTATATATACATATTATATTATTGATAAAATCGCCTCCCATTTTTCCTATGTATCATGCGGATTCGCCCATTTATTATACATATAAATTTAGGGTGGTCCTTAAAATTTTCCCTAGTGGAATTTGGCCCTGAAATAACTTTGAAGATAAACTCGTCCCTATCCACCTCTCAGGAGAAAGAACTGTGTATCTTATTGAAAAACGACTTGGATGCTTTTGCTTGGAGCTATAAGGAGATGAAGGGAGTCCACCATTCGGTCTATACTCATCACATTTACATTAAAGAAGATTGTAAACTAGTAAGACAGCCTCAAAGGAGGATGAATCCAACTCTTAAGGACATTGTCAAAGAAGAACTACAAAAGTTGTTGGATGCAAGATTCATCTACCCCATCTCTGACTGTGAATGGGTCTCTCCTTTGGTGCTAGTGCCAAAGAAAAACAGGAAATGGAGAATCTATGTAGATTATCAGGAACTAGACAAGGCCACCAAGAAGGACCATTTCCCTTTGCCTTTCATAGATCAAGTGTTAGATGGCCTGGCAGGGAAGAAGTTCTTCCCCTTCCTAGATGGGTTTAGCAGGTACAACCAGATCCAAATAAGCCCGGAATACCAAGATAAGACCACTTTCACTTGTCCTTGGGGTACATTTGCATACTCGGTCCTTCCTTTTGGGTTGTGCAATGCTCCCGCCACTTTCTAGAGAGCAGTACTGAGCATATTTATGATTCAATGGAAATCTATATGGATGACTTTACCCCTTATGGTTCTAACTTTGAGGAAGATGTGACTAAACTGGGAAAATTTTTAGCCAAGTGCATTGAAATGAACCTGTCCCTCGGTCCTGAAAAATGCGAATTCCTGATGACTGAAGGGACCATGCTAGGTCATACAATTTCTTAGCAAGGATTACAGGTGGATCCCAACAAGATTTCCATCATTCAAAGGGTCCCACCTCCTTAAAAGGTAAGAGATGTTTGGAGTTTCCTAGGCTTAGTAGGGTATTAGAGAAGATTCATTAACTATTTTAGTAAGCTAGCCTCTCCATTGTTTGGTATTTTGGGAAAAGATGTCGAGTTCATATGGATTGACAACTGTCAAGAAGCTTTGGATACCTTGAAAGGTAAACTGGTAACTGCTCCAATTTTGAGAGGTCCAAATTGAGCCCTACCTTTCCACATTCATACAGATGCATCAAATAATGTGATAGGAGTAGCCTTAAGGCAAGTTGATGAGAAGCTGTCTTATCCCATATATTTTGTCAGTAAAAACTTGTCCAAGGCAGAATTAAACTACACTGTAACCGAAAAGGAGCTCCTAGCTGTAGTCCATTCCCTAAATAAGTTCAAACACTACATCACCGGATATCAAACATTCGTACACACTGATCATGCTGCAATTAGGTATTTGATGAATAAACTATATGTAAATGCTCATATTATTAGATGGTTATTGTTATTGTAGCAAGTTGATTTAACCATTGTTGATAAGCCGGGTAAGGAAAACGTTGTTGCTAATTTTCTGTCTAGATTAGATTTTCCTGCGGGTGAAGAAGGAATGGTGGATGATCAAATGCTAGATGAAAACCTATTTGCTATTTCAGTACTCTCTCCATGGTTTGCCAATATAGCAAATTAATTGGTTTCAGCACACTTTCTGCCACACCTGTCCTCAAAAGAGAAAAGAAAGATCGTGAGGAAAAGTGCCCCATTCACCTGGATTGGGGGCAAGATTTTTAAACTTGGCCCAAATCAGATTTTGAGGTGATGTGTTAGGGAGGAGGATGTTTTTGACATTCTCATAACCTGTCATGATGGCCCAGTGGGGGCCATTTTGTAGCAAAGAGGATTGCCTTCAAAACCCTGCAAGCAGGTTACTATTGGCCCACTCTTCATCAAGATGTCAGAAGATATACTAGCAAATGTGACTAATGTCAAAGGATGGGGAAACCTACTCCAAGGGATGAGATGCCCCTGCAACCTCAAGTGACTTTCGAGCCATTTGAGAAGTGGGGCATGGACTTTGTGGGTCTTAGCAACCCTCCTTCAAAACAGAAATCTTACATCATTGTGTGTACTGATTATTCGACAAAATGGGCAGAAACAAAGGTGATCAAGGCAGCAACAGAAGAAAAATTAGTTGAGTTTTTGAGGGAGAACATATTCTACAAGTTTGGACATCCAAGAGAATTAGCCACAATTCAGGGGAGTCAGTTTACATCTAATCTGATTGAAGACCTGCTCACACACCATAGAATTAAGAACAGAACTTCCACCCCTTATCATCCACAAGGAAATGGACAGGTGGAAGTCACTAACAAAGCTTTGGAAGGAATTTTGACCAAGGTAATGAGTAGCAGCAGGAAGGATTTGGCAGATCGATTGGTTGAGGGCACCTGGGCCTATAACACCACTTGGAAAACCACCACAGGGTTCACACCCTATGAGCTGGTCAATGGGAAGAAGGCTTTGCTATAAATAGAATTTGAATATAACACCTTAAGGATGGCAGCTCAGCTAGACGTAGATCTCAGTCGTGCACAAAAGGGTAGGTTACTTCAGCTCAATGGATTGGATGAATAGAAATCGTCGGCCCTTCTCCACCCAGAGGTAGTCCAACTTCAAAGCAAAATATGGCATGATAGACACCTCAAAGAAAACAATTCCAGGAAGGGGATTGGGCGCTGCTGTATGATTCACGATATAAAGATTTCAAGGGAAAACTGAGGACAAGATGGTTGGGACCATACACAGTAGAAAAATGCAATGATAATGGTTCAGTTCTGATTTGGACCATCGATGAAGAAGCCATCCTCATGCTCATCAATGGGCATAGGTTAAATATCTATAGAAAGCCCCTTTCCAAGCAGGAATTCATTGAGAATCTAAGTAAAAAAGTGTTGGTAGTGGAGCAGGTCTTTGCCTCCACTCCACCCACATTAAAACAAACAAAAAGAAAAATTGGGGGGGGGGAACAAAAAAAGAATAAAATATCCCTTGTTGAAAATCTCCTGGAGGCACCCAGGGTAGGCAGTGAGGGTGAAAACCTCCTGGAGGTGCCCCAACTGTCTAAAAAAAAAATGATGAAAAGAAAAAAACACAAAAACAAACACAAAAAACTAACTTCTTTTGAATGCATTGTAGATTGCAGGGGGGTCACAGAAGAAAAAGGACATGGTCAGGCTGCATACACCCTTAATAGCTCATTTATCCTTCGCCATTGTCTTTCCCCAACCCTTAGTCTTGCTTGTTCTAGAAATTTTGCATCCTACAGGAGACTTTGTGCATTCTACAGGAGACTCTTGTAGAAACCATAGAGAGCTCAAAATCAAGTTCATAAAAGACTTCGAGGGCTAGAAATTTGTCCAGAAGGCCTGTTGACCTCCCTACCACCATTCGTCCTCCTAACTCTCCATTTCATCCCTGCACCACCACCTTTCCACTCGCTTTTTCTTCCTTGCACAGAAAACACAGAAATTCTTTTTTTTTTTTTTCTGGTTTTAAACAAAAGAAAAAATAATGAATAATAAAACAACATTCTTCACTTGTTTCTTACCTGATGCACTTCGGCTATTATTCCTTTCCTTCAAAACCTTCTTCAACTGTCTCTTCAGTCCCTACTCAAGCATCAGCCATAAAGTTTAGAGAGAGAAGCAGCTACAGGAAATCCTGCAGGATTCCTGTAACAGCTGATCCCTTCAAAAATAAGCTCCAGAGGCAGGGTCAATGCAGCCAAGGTGTATGCAACGTGTAAGGAGCAGTTCCTGATCAAAAATCACCAGCATAAGGTCCACCAATTCAAAGACCACGAGCACCAACAACAACAGTAATAATAATAAAAAAAAAGTGCCAAAGTCTGAGCATGCAGAGCACGGTACCAACTAGCAGGTAAGTGGCTAAACCCATTCCTTTGTTGCATGAATATTATTTAGGAATTGCACAAACCATTGAGATGGTCACAATTAAATGAAATCAGTGGCCAGCTAACTAGCCATCCTTGTTGATTTCAAACCACCCTCGTTGAGTTCAAACAAGCCTCGGCCAATTCAAACAACAGTTCAGAAGGTGCAGTCAGCATGTGTGGTCCGTCAACTTGGGTAGTAAAACTTAGAACCGGTAGTGGTGGTGGTGTATAACGGGAATGATGGAAGTGATGGTGGGCAGGTGACATGAAATACCATAATGGCACTGGAGTAGGGACCAATGGTCTGGATGGGGATAACGTACCCTTCCGGCCACCTCACCTCATCACCGCAGATCACACCATCAGCTTAAGTACACTATGATAGAAGCCTTCACCATCTTTTGTTTTCATTGGCATCGATGAGTTCTCGGCTGCAACAACTCACCTACCACCTTCAGAATGTTGAAACAGTTGCTCTCTACTAGTTTTCAAAACCCTCCTGCTTATCGGGCTCTACAGGAGCATTCTCACAGTCTACAAGAGCATTTCTACAGGAAGGCCAGAGAGAAGCTCTGTAGAGGGAAAATTCAAAATTTTTGCCAAATTCGAGCTTGAAAAGAGGTAAGCTCAGGAACCCACTCTGCATGTGATATATCTATACAAGGTGGTGGGATTAGAAGCAAAATACTGGGTTGAAAAAGGAAGGGAAAGTGAATGCAAAACTCTACCTATGCTTTTTTGAATTATATACAGTCTCTCCATTTTTCTCTCTGCACTAAAATTCTGCCTTTTCCTTCCCTGTATTCTCCTGTAAAGAACGGATGCAACCATAAGAAAATCAAGCCTGTAAAAGAAGTGAACATGCATTTGGGAAGTCTATTTATCTTGTGAGAAAGAAAAAAGCACTATTTTATATACTCTCTATTTTGTCAAAATATTGATTTCCTAAAAAAAACCCAAGAAGTAAATTCAGGTTGAGAACAGGGTTTGAAAGGGGGGGGGGGGAATTGCAAATTGCTGTTGTGAAAAAGAGAAACACTAAAAATTCCCTCTCTGATTCTAGAAAGACAAACCTCAGATGTTCCTCTATTTTTGGTCTTGAAATTTGTTTCCTTCCTCCTCACCTGAGAATTTTTAGCAGTCACTAGACATCATGCCAAGGGTTTTTATGAGAAAGGAGCCTCTGAACTCCACAAAATTGCACGAACACCCAGAAGTGGTAGCCCTCTTTACTAGGGCAAATTGGATACCTTTCTTTGAGAGAATTCATGGGTATGTGTTATAGACATATTTGGGCACTTCAACCCAAATCACATATGTTGATAAATCAAGGGATCTTTAACCCCTAAAAGTGTTGTTTCTTAACCTAAAGGATCAGGACCAAATGATTACATCATTTCCTAGAAGTTCCACCTGAAAAACCACTCAGAACTAGCCAAAACTAGACCATACTGACTGCTCCATGGTCAAGGTGCCATGCATACTGGTTGTTACACTAGCTAGGTGCGATGCATACTGAAGAGGTCTTCTGTAGGGTGCGATGAGCGAGAATGGACAAATGGCTGAGACAGTTTGCTAGGTTGATGCTCATGGAATCTTCTAGAAACTTCTCCTATGATACTTGCCTCTTTGAATTCGCCCAGGGATGAGTAAGAGATCAATGAAATCTCCAATTGGAACCAAGAACTATCGGTGGAATGACACTAATCAAAAACCCAGCACTGACTCACCCCTTGCAAGACATTTATAAATGGATCCCTCATCTGAGAGATCTAGAGGCTGGAATTTTGTAATTTGTAAGGAAGTGCTGTTGTTTTCTCTTTGAGAAGGAACATTGTATTAGGGGGCAACTTTTCATAGGGAAATGAACTACACCATCCATGACATCAAGCACATTGTTCAACCGTATCTCGACGATCTAACAGCTCATTCGTGAAAGCGGACTGAACATCTGCAACATTTGAGAGTTATATTTCTGTGTTGTTGGCACTACAAGATACAACTCAATCCACACAAGTGTGTTTTTTGTGTTGGTTCTGGTAGATTACTTGGTTTCGTAGTTTCTAAGGATGAAATTCAACTCGACCCATGTAAGGTTCAGGCAATCATTGACATGCCTCCACCTTCAAATTTGCTTCGAATTCAGAAACTCCAAAGGAAAGCAAACTTTCTAAGGAGGTTCATTCCAAATTACGCAGAACTTGCTAAAGGTTATACGCGTCTTTTGAAAAAAAAGTACCCTTCAATTAGGATCAGGTTGCGCAAGCTTCCTTTGATGCTTTAAAAGATTCCCTAGTAAAAGCATCATTAATGTATGCTCTTGACTATCAAAAAGACTTTAACCTGTATCTCGCCACTATAGATATAACCATCGCCATGGTTTTAGTACAAGAAGACAATGGAATAGAACATCCTGTGTATTATTTAAGCCACAACTTAAATGATACAAAAAGAAAGTACTCCTATGTTGAAAAGTTGGCCTTAGCAGTTGTTCAAGCCATGCAGAGATTTCGACACTATATACTGTTTTGCAAAACTACCATTTTGTCAGATTGCAACCCTAGGACCTAGGGGTGATTTTAGGGGCGAATGTTTGCCCTTTGGCAAAATTAAGGGGTTTTAAATTTTTAGTGGACGAATATTTTGTATCATAGTACATTTTTACAAATCACCTCAAATAGCCCACCTTATTTTAAGGGAGAGGGTACAAAAGGTAAATTTAGCCATTGAAATTAGGAGTTACAACCTTCCATTCGCGCATTTTCAAGAATAGGTTTTATTTAAGTGAATCCATTCGCCCATTTTCAAGAATAGGTTTTATTTAAGTGAATCCTATGGGCAAAGGCCCAAATACCATATTTATAAAAGAGGTATGGTAAATTAATAAAAATATAAATAAATGAGAGGTATGGTAAATAAATAAAGCATTTTTTATATTACTCCATAAGTCACCATATATACATGCAAGGGTGTAAACAAATAAAAATATAAGTAAAGTGGAGGTATGGTAAAT